>CM077300.1:6660000-6937500 GCA_039654925.1 Anguilla pacifica | reverse complement strand
AGATGTTTCATCCAGGAACGGTGGCACATATTAATTTAATTGCAACACTGTTTTAATGAAATATTTTTACTTATATCAGGTCATTGAGGACAACACATCTGTTCTCATAAAAGCTAGTTTCCAACAGGCCCTGGGGGAGACGAGAATAGCGTGTCAGACGGATTAAATGACACTAGACTAGACAAGCGTTGATATTTTGAGAGAGAGACGAGGGGGGGGTGTAGCTTCAAGACAAGGAAAGCGGAGGCCGATAGGTGGGACAGGGGGTATTTGAGGCGAATACATTGCTGTTTCCAACATTTCAGTGTGTTTTCTTTTGCACTTTAGGTTACTCTATATCTGGTTCAGAAACAGGCGAAAGTTTTTGAGCGAGAGGGATTCTTAAAGAGACTTTGTGCAAAGAGGTCTAGGGTGTGGAATAGAGTTCTGGATATGAGTATTCTGGCAGAGGGAAGCATACCAGCCTATAGTTATTTTTGAAATTGGAGATAGTGTCATGGAGAAATGAGGTAGTGAGTTCATCCTTTGTAATCCTGCATCTTGAAGGAGTTTGCACAGGGTGTTGTGCTGAAATATAGTTTGAAAATTGGAATGTTGCTTTATGTACTGGATAGCGAAGCAAAATCGGAAATTTGAATGTGGGCCTTAAGCCGCGTTTCCACCGCAGGAACTTTACCCCGGAACTAGGAACCTTTTGAGGAACTCAGTGCGTTTCCACCGCAGGAACTAGGGTCTAAATTTAGTTCCGGGGGCTTTATTTTACCCCCAAAAAAGTTCCTGCTCGGGGGGTAGTACTTTCCGAAAGTACAGGAACCTTTTGGGTGGAGCTTACAGCGCTGAACTTTTCTGATTGGTCGAGTACTCGCAGCATTTTTTTGTGTTTATTTTCAACCGCCATGTTTAAAAATATGCAGCCGCAAACCGATTTATTTTCATAATAACTTCAAATCACACTTGTATGTTATGCGGCGCAGTAGCCTAGTTTTGGTTATAGCCTGCCAACGTCTTGGAATTATAACGTGTGCTCTTCTGTTCTTTTCTTGCTTTAGTATTCGTTTTATAAAATGCTAAGCATTCGTGCTGGGACAGCATATTACGTACCAAAACATTCAAACGGATTAATTCGGTTGCTGAATATTTTCTTCCGGATTTTCTTTGTTAGCCCGTTGTAATTGATTCAAAACGTTTGATACCGTTATGTGAGGTATGCGGTAGTTCTGCGTAATTCACATTGGTGATACAGTAAAAGCAAACTGGAAATCACCTTCCGCACTTTTTGTCATGGTAAAATAGCAGGTTAATTCTAGTAGTCGTCCCTTTAGCTTTTTCAGACTGCCGTGATTTTACTCTGCCATTCTTCAATTCCACAAAAAGACCAGGAAGACTATGGGCTAATTTGGTGCATGGTTCGCATCTGGAGGGCACACTTCGCTGCTCGGCTAGCAGTAACTTCGAAGGAAAGCAAACGGTGGCTGTACCACTGCTAATTAAAATTTTCAGGCAAGTCCGAGTTTTCGTTCTATTCTTGTCATTTTGCGATTAGCCTATATGGAATTGACGATGAGAAAGTAATAAAACAGCAAATTGTTTACAACGTGTGCATGTTTTCTGCTGTTGTTGCCAGTTATACTGGAAATGTGAATGCATTCTGTCGCCTCGGATGTCAAGACATGAAAGTGAATGTTCGCATAAAAATATAATGAATGTGTTTGAGAGGATATATAAAACAGTTACAATCTGACTATCGGCCTGTTATATCCTATTTGTTGCATAACAACGGTCCAAGTTCAACTACCAACGACAGTTTTGCTTGACAACGGTAAAATATGCCCAAACGGCTGCAGAAGAATATTTCAATTCCAGGTGATTAAATCGATAAAAATCAATAAATACAAAAGTAACCATATATAGTCATTGTTGGTAACCCGTTGTATATAAGTGGAATAAACCCCTCAGGGCTGTCCCGGTTATTAGAAAATAATGTAGGCTACTTCGGTGGTAGTATGTGGTTACAGAAGAAATCATAGGACAGATGGACCGACGACAACTTCGCTTTTTCATACGTCAGTGGGCTAATTTGCCTAATCTTCGCGGAACTTTAGACCGCGGTGGAAACGCAGGCAACCATTGTTTGAAGGAACCTTTTAGTTCCTGGAAAAGTAGTTCCTGGGACTAAAAGTTCCGGGTAATTTGGTGGAAACGCGGCTTTAGAGATATGGGCATTCATTCACTGGTCTGGTATGAACTCATTTTCTCTTGCAAGCAACTCTGCATGCGAGCGCCTGCTAAGTTAATGTAATATAATGTAATGAACAAACCATCTCAAAGAGGCAGACTGTAAAAATCATCAAATGAAGCAATGCACAAATGTTAGATTGACAATTACAAAGGTAGAAGGGAGAAGGAGCAACCTTTCAGACTTTTACTTTAAAATGTCATGAATCTTAGATTGACAGTTACAAAGGTAGACGGGAGAATGTGCAACCTTTCATATTTATACTTTGTCACAGGTTGTTAATGTTAGAGATATTCTGACGACTCTTTCTTTTATCCAGGGAACTCTTCGCTGGCAATTAATCAGCAATATTTTGTTATGATCTGATTCAATAAATGCCCATGTGTAAATTCCATCAGCTGTACCATTGCCCATAGTTAGGAATATGGGTAGTGATATTTACAATGATTGAATGCAGTTGAGTAAGACCTGGATGGGCACATGGTAATCTCTATTCTGATGAAGGGTCCCTGCTGTATTGAGATTGTCACTTGTGGTGAAATGTTGAGTTCTTCCTGCTTTAATAAACTTTAACAAAGCCTTGTAATATACAGCATGCTGAATCACTGCTTTGGAATTCATTTTCCTCCAAATCCTTTCTTCTCTGGAATAAAAGGCCCAAAAATTCTTTAAAAAGGCCCAAAGGTTCTTCTTAAAAAGAGACTCCAAAGCTGTAATGGAGGGCTTTCAAACTCAGTCCTGGGGACCCACTGTGTATGCTGGTTTCTGCTCCCACCATAATTGCCACCTCTGAATAATAACAAGCTTGTAATTGTTCTTAATTAGACACTTAATGACTTGCAGAAGGATGGTGTATCCTCTAAAGGCCACATTGTGTCAGAAATAGCTATGTATACCAGGATGAATAAATATTCCACATTCACAGCCATGACTTTAAATCAGTGAGATCAGCTAGTGACTTATTTTATGACAAATCATATCTTCGGAAGGAGGTCACATTTTTTGATGCAATTATCAACTGACCTCTGAAATCTGTGTGGTCCTAAATGCTGAAAGCATAGACACCTAGTCACCAAAACAAATAGTAAAAAATAGTTCAGTGACATGATAACTGTACTTTCAGCTATTTTTACAGTATAATTACTGTATATTACTATATTACTGTATATTACTGTATAACTAATTATTACTGTGATTTCAGCTGTCAGTCTATAATTGAAGTAGAACACCAATACCGCTAGTGCAGGGGTGTGGCTTATTGCCATTTGCCCAATGTTGGAATAAGTGAAAAAGTTCAAACTTAAACATGTTCTCAACAACCTTACTTGATCAAAATAGTGACCGTGACAAAAACCAGTATACACAGTGGGTCCCCAGGACCGAGTTTGTAAACCACTGTTGTTATGAACGGTATCCTGTCTAAACCAGGACAGTAGTGTATCGTCATTGTTGAAAGCAAGTGCTTTGGTGTGGCAAAGCAAGGGGGGCAGTTGAATGGATTTTGTCTATTCGTATGCAGTCTGTCCACTCGAGGCAGGGTCTGCTCTGATACATGATTAATGGGCAGGAGGCTCAGTTGGGACAAGACTATGGCATTTAGATAGATGATGGCTTTGGAGCATTCAACACCTTATGACTTGTTTACTCTTAGTTCTGCCTTTGAAATGTAGTCTAATTTAAAATATCATTCAAGATCAGAGTTACTCCACTCTAGACTTAATGAAACACAGACCGGAGGGAGAGGTGATCAGTCTGTGGTCTTGAGGTCCGTTTTCTCTCAACATCACTACAGTTACCGTGGTTACCATAGGAAACAGATTAAATGTTACATTTCAGTATGCTACATAAAAGGGAAAATTTATAAAGGAAATAACAAATATGAATCAAACCTCAAACCATTTTATGGATGATAATTGGTTATAATTGATTGCTCTCAAAAATGAAGAGTTCAAGTTATATTGATATTTTTTGTAATTGTTTTGTTAACAGTAGTAGTATCCCATTTAATTTATAAAGCACTAATCTGCGCAGGTATCATTTATCAAGCATCAGATTCCGGAGGCACGAACAGGAGGACGGTGATGAGGTCAATGAAGGTGCGCAAAAGCTCTGCTTATAGCAAGACATCACCAGGGTGGAGATACATCAGAGATTAAGGTAAGCAAAGTGAGCAGGCAATTATGCAGTGAATACTATTTCATTCAAAGTATCAAAATAAAAAGGCAGGCCTACTGCAAGATGTACACCAGAGCTGCTCAACTCCAGGTCCTGCAGGCCGCAGGGTATTCAGGTATTTGCTACAACTGTGCACTACACCAGATTTCATGAATGAGCTTACTTCCTGAACCAAGGAGGTAAAATTATTAGTGAAATCAGGTGATATAGTGCATGGCAGCAGGAAATACCTGCAGACACTGTGGCTCACTGGACCTGGAGTTGAGCAGCCCAGGTGTATACAAAATGGCATTCACAGAGCTTAAAGTGAGCAAGCTGAGATTATAAACTATATTCGAAGGCAAGCCAAAGCGATAAAGAACTGTTGGCTTCTGGCTTCTTCCAGAACTTTTCTCTATTGTCTATGCAAAGTAAAAACTGAGACGCAATCTTTGAAAGGTCAAATTACCCAACATCCGTTATTCATTTTACAAAATCGTTTCACGAAAATGGGTTACCAGTATCCCAAATGGCCAACATCCATAAAATAATAACATAACCTGAATGTGGCCCCTACAATTGTATTAGCGCATGTTACCGGGTATTCTGCATTTAGACTGGACATCTGCTCTAAGCCAGACAGTGTGTCTGGCCAAATCAAGGTGCAAAGCTGAGAAAAAATGAACTTTGAATGACCCAAAGACATTCCTGCTTTCAGAACTATATGTGGACCCCATACAAACTCATCCTGATTGTAGAACTGTGTTTGGATCCCATACAAACTCACCCTGCTTTTACAACTCTGTTTGGACTCAATTCAAACTCACATTGATTTTAGAACTACGTTTGGACCCCATACAAACTCATTCTGGTTTTAGAATTCTGTTGGGAGCTCACACAAACTCATCATGATTTCAGAACTATGTTTGGACCCCACACAATCTCATCCTGATTTTAGAACCGTTTTTGGACCCCACACAATTTCATACTGATTTTAGAACCGTGTTTGGACCCCACACAAACTCATCCTGGCTTTGAAAGCGTGCCAGAATCCCCTGTTATTTCTACAGCTCTGCTCTCTTCTCACCCGCTGTTCTCAGGGGAGGATGACACCGACACAGTGTCATCATTAAAAACAGCCCTCATGACACTCCCAGCAGACAACACACCCTGTAATCACAAGTGGGCACTTCTGGCCACACAGTGAAAAGACACGAGAGAAGGGTGAGATGGAACACCGTGGCCAGAGAGGAGAGATGGTGATGCAGTGATGGAGGGATGATAGAGGGGTGACAGCAGGATTTCAGTGTGGAGGAGAAAAGAGAGGTCACTCCCTCTTGTTTGCTCCTCAGGAGGAGGAACTGTGGGGTCCCATGGCGACCAAGTGAGGTAAATAAAACACGTTTGCACCAACTGGCAGTGTTATAGTCAAAACCTCTTACATCAGCTCCATGCTACAGTCACAACATCTAACATGATCTCCTTGTTACAGTCACAACATCTAACACAAGCTCCACATTACAGTCAAAACATATTACATGAGCTCCATGTTACAGTCACAACATCTAACAAGATCTCCATAGTAGATACAACATATAACATGACATCCTTGTTACAGTCACAACAGATAACATGAGCTCCATGTTACAGTCAAAACATCTAACACAAGGTCCATGTTACAGTTAAAACATCTTACATGATCTCCATGTTAGTCACAACATCTAACACAAGCTCCATGTTACAGTTAAAACATCTTACATGAGCTTCATATTGCAATTAGAACATCTAACATGAGCTCCATGTTACAGTCACAACATCTAACAAGATCTCCATATTAGATACAACATATAACATGACATCCTTGTTACAGTCACAACATCTAACACAAGCTCCATGTTACAGTTAAAACATCTTACATGAGCTCCATTTTGCAGTTTAAACATCTTACATGAGCTTCATATTGCAATTAGAACATCTAACATGAGCTCCATGTATCAGAAACATCTTAAATGAGCTCAATATTAGTCAACCATCAACCATGTAGGTTACGTCACAGTAATGTCATTTATCATGAATGCATGTTGCAAGACTATTATCTAACATTGACTCCATGTTACATCTAACCTGAACTGTCTTCCTTGTCTCAGATCTGCCTGCTCTACAGTCCCTGCATCTACAGACTCCTTCTGACTATTCACATACACACAAACCCTACAAGGTCAGCCTGCTTTCTCTCAATATAGGCTGAACACAAACTTTACATTTCTATCATATGCAATTAATTCTGTACCTGCTAGAGGCAGGGCAGTCCCGCCCACTGGTGTACAGCCCTCACAGGGGTGGAGTCTCCCACCCACAGCCCTCACAGGGGCGGAGTCTCCCACCCACAGCCCTCACAGGGGCGGAGTCTCCCACCCAAAGCCCTCACAGGGGCGGAGTCTCCCACCCACAGCCCTCACAGGGGCGGAGTCTCCCACCCACAGACCTCACAGGGGCGGAGTCTCCCGCCCACAGCCCTCACAGGGGCGGAGTCTCCCACCCACAGCCCTCACAGGGGCGGAGTCTCCCGCCCACAGCCCTCACAGGGGCGGAGTCTCCCGCCCACAGCCGTCACAGGGGCGGAGTCTCCCACCCACAGACCTCACAGGGGCAGAGTCTCCCACCCACAGACCTCACAGGGGCGGAGTCTCCTACCCATAGCCCTCATGAGGGCGGGGCTTGACTGCCTCACACTAAAGCCTGCCTCACTCCTGCTACATATAAACCTACAACAAGAAAACTTTTTTTTATGAATATTTTTTGAGACCATTTTTTTGTTTTGCAAAATTCCTAGTCACACATCTGAAACAGAGTTGGTTTAATTCTCCTCTTCGTTTGGGGGGGGGGGGGGTGGGCGAGGATTGTAGTGTGGGATGGGGGGGTTGGATAATCGTGGGGTCAGCACAGGTCATGGCGGTTAAGTATTAAGAGGGGGACGTAGGAGAGTGATGCCCATAGCTGTCCCCAGACTCCCTCTGCTACGGCAGCTCCTTCCTCTCAGCAGTGGACTCCTTAATGATCTGAAAAACAGACACACACGAATGGTGTCATGTTCACAACTTAAACAACTTTATGAGCCCTTTGTTGGACTTTTACACTAACATTATTTCTGCCTTTATTGAAATAGCTACTCATATGTCATAGCTATAAAGTTTCGTTTTGGCAAATAACAAATAATAAAGCCTGTTGCAGGGTTTGGTTTATTCAGATAAATAAGGCTGTAGTTTTCTGAGCTACATTTTTTTCTCCTGGGCACATAGTGCCCTCACATGGAATAAAGTGAAAATGCATTGTGAGTCATTTAGTCATTTAAGAGTATCATTAAACAAGGCGAAAATTTTAAAACTGTGTAAAGTGAAACTTTGATATGTACATAACAGTCACATAAATAACTAAAAATAACCAGTATTTTGGGGAACAAGTGTGTGGGGTACAACTTTCTGCAGAACACACACACACACACACACAAAACCACAGGTCTTAATTTGAGATTTATCCTGCTCCTATGGATACAGCGCCCCTTGCCGGCCCACCTCTCCGTCGCGCGTCTCCACCGTCCGCACCAGGATGCTCCTCTTGACGTGAGCCTCAGGGGACAGTCGGGTGTCCATGCTGGTCTCTGGTCAGAAGGGAAGAGGACTTTAGACCGGGCGCTCTGATGCTGTGTGTCTCCCACACTGCTTGTGCATTACATTACATTACAGGCATTTAGCAGACACTCTTATCCAGAGCGACTTACACAACTTTTACATAGCGTTTTACATTGTATCCACTTTATACAGCTGGATATATACTGAAGCAATTTCGGTTAAGTACCTTGCTCAAGGGTACAACGGCAGTCCCCTACCCGGGAATTGAACCTGCGACCTTTCGGTTACAAGCCCAGTTCCTTACCCACTGTGCCACACTCCGTCCTCCAAAATCCTGTTTTTTTTTAACATACAGTGTGTTTTCCACTTCACTCAGACGAGGGGAAAGCAGAGTGGATAACAGACAGGGGCGCAGTCACGGCACAGAGAGTGCCACAGCGGGGACTCGAACCCTTGTGCAGTATCACTGCCAAAGTAGGAAAAGCTACAGCTGAAGCCATGAAATAACTTTAATCGCATTAGCTAGATGCATGAGATAGGGGCAACCAGGAAGGAAGAAAAGGATCTTTTCCCGCCTGATGGTGCCTAGATCCATGCTGCGTTACCTGGATAGATTTTGACAGTGTTGCTTCAGCATTACCCGGCTACAGAGATGAATGAAGCACTGGGAACCGAGGTGTGCCTCACCTCTGAATTGCAGGCTGGAGAAGCTCTGAACAGGGACAGTGATCCTGCAGGAGATGCACAAAGCAGAGCTCTTTAGAACTGTTGGCCCACACGCACATCCATTTAAACACATCCTTAAATATGACCCCGTGCCCTACAGCTCACTCCCATATTCTCATCATCCCCCCACCTCTGTCCCTTCCTTCAGCCTTCTTTTCCCTTCTCTTGTAGCTCTCTTTCACCCCTTTCTCTCTGTGTCTTCTCCTGTCTGTGACTCTCGCTCTTTTGGGGTCCTCCCCTGTCTGTGACTCTCGCTTTGTTGGGGTCCTCCCCTGTCTGTGACTCTCTCTTTCGGCGTATTTTTGAGTATGGGCTTCAGCCACTGAACAGACACCGAAGCTGATTTTTGGGTTTGAGCTTTGAGCAACATTGACCGAAACAAATGAACTTTAAAAATATTTTATTATCTATCAGCATGCCAGGGATTCCACAAAATTGTTATTGATCTGGAAGCTGGTTACACATTTTATGTCTCATAAGGCCTCTCTGACTCCTCCCCTTCCTCCAGCTGCCCCTCCCTGACTCCTCCCCCTTACCGGCTCTCCTCCCCCTCCAGCAGCTTGCGGTAGGTGGCGATCTCGATGTCCAGGGCCAGTTTGACGTTGAGCAGGTCCTGGTACTCTTGCAGGTGGCGGGCCATCTCTTCCTTCAGGCCCTGGATCTCCACCTCCAGCCGGCCCACGTGGTCGTGGTAGTCAGCCGTCTCCACGGCGAAGCGGTCTTCTTTCTCCATGAGCTGCCGCTCCAGAGACTCGTTCTGCAGGGTGGAATGAGGAAGCGAGGGATGAGGAAGAGAGGGATGTGGGATGAATAGAGATGGACGACTGGAACTGCTTGGGGCAAATAGGGTTGATGGGGAGATTTCTGAGAAGGTGTTTTCTTATCCTGTCCAGTTCTTTCATTCTTCACACCATCACTCCAAGACTCCCAATGATATTGGCCATTCATTAATATCCAGCCTTTATGCCCGCCCTCTCATCTCAGTGGTACACAATGACAGGACACCATGTATATCATTACTCTGTCTTCATTGTAATACGGTACAGAATGATACTGTAAGATAAATGTGTCAACACAGCCATCCAATCAAATTCCCCCTGATCACGAAGCATTCGGGTGAAATTTGATGACCGGGGGAAGACTCACTGTCCCACGTAGCGCATCCAGGTCACAGGTGAGGGCCTGGATCTGCCGCCGGTAGTCATTGGCCTCCTGCTTGGCCTGTCGAAGGGCTTCCCCGTTGCGATTGGCTGCGTCAGTCAGGTCGATAAACTGCAACATTAATGGAAACATGGGACATTAGAGGCAGTGGCCTAATGTGTTCTGATGAGGCATAAGCACAGTTCTGTTCAAAGTGCTCATAGTATCTGTCCCATACAGTATGACTAGACCGGCATATTGCTGTCGATCACCAGCCACCAATTCAGGCTGGATTAGGTAGGTTTAGGGTATTATAAGCAGCAATTAAATAAGTTCAATATTTAGTTCCAGGCTCGCGTATGCTGGTTTTCATTCCAACCACAGTTACAATTCCAGAATTTTAACTATTTGTTAATTTCTTAATGAGGTGTTTTTCATGTTTGCATGTAATGTCGAATTAATGTCCCGTGTTCACATTGTGCTTATTGTGCTATATTGCAAGCAATTACATAAAAGAGGTAACACATTTTTTTTATCTGATCCAATTAAAGATTGTGGTGAATCAATAGGCTCCTAATTAAGTTGTGGAGCACATGTGTTTAAGTTATTTTCAGAATTTCTTTCCTTAAACTTATTAACACAGAGCAGGTTTGGCTTGTTAACATCTGCTTTGTTTTTGAATTATTCATTATCTCCCAAATGGTTAGTTTCAGTGGCCATGTGTCCACACTTTCACCAATTAGGAGCCTGTTGCTTCACACCAGTCCTTACTTTGTCAGTTAAATTATGTTGTTACCTCTCAGTGAAATTGTTTCCATTATAGAGCAATAAGTGAACAAGACAAAAGATTTTTATTCTTTGTGGCATGCATAGCTATGTGGCCTAAGAGGGTAAATAATCCCTCTAAACATGAAAAGGACCTAATTAAGAAAAAACAGCACCTTGTTAAATTTCTGGGATTGCAATTGTGGTTGGAATGAAAGGCAGCATACACAGGGGTACCACAGTTGGGAATCACTGGCATAGTTTAGCCTGTTTTTATATGTAGTATTCTTGGAAATAGCTTGGTAAAAGACAAACAAACATAACTGTTGCTGGGGGATGTGTGCACATTGCTGGGTAATAATTGGCATGGGTTGCTAGGCGACAGTATTGCAGGGTGATGGCTGGTGTGTTACTCTGCGACAGAGTGTGCATGGCTGGGTGACCACATTCGGACCTTGGACCGGTACCACTCCTCAGTCTCCTGCATGTTGGAGGCAGCCATGGCCTCATACTGGATGCGGATGTCCTTCAGGGCGGCCGTCAGGTCCGGCTTGGAAACGTCCACGTCCACCTGCACCTGCTGCGCCATCATCTGCACCTGCAGGTCACGCAGCTCCTGCCAGAGAGAGAGACGCACCTGCTCATAGCTCACTCACCTGCTCACAGCTCACTTACCTGCTCATAACTCACTTACCTGTCACTCACCTGCTCACAGCCCACTCACCTGCTCATAGCTCACTCACCTGCTCACAGCTCACTTACCTGCTCATAGCTCACTCACCTTCTCACAGCTCACTTACCTGCTCATAACTCACTTACCTGTCACTCACCTGCTCACAGCTCACTTACCTGCTCATAGCTCACTCACCTGTTCATAACTCACTTACCCGTCACACACCTGCTCACAGCTGACTTACCTGCTCATAACTCACTTACCTGTCACTCACCTGCTCACAGCTCACTCGCCTGCTCACAGCTCACTTATCTGCTCACAGCTCACTCGCCTGCTCATAGCTCACTCGCCTGCTCACAGCTCACTTACTTGCTAACAGCTCTCTTACCTGCACTTCAATGCACTGAAGCATACATCTAAGCACAGGTTTTTATGGGCCTACCAGAGCCCCAGTAACCAGAATTGAATGGGATTGGTTCACCATTCAGGTCCAGGATCCCCACTTTGAGAGTCAGGTACATATACCCAAGAGACCGGAATATTTCAGATATACACCCTACCGAACCTAATTCCTCAACATTGTATTCAACCTTAGGTGAAGGCAGTACTATGTCTGCATTGTGGTGCAAGTGTTTTGATTAGGAAGATCAAAGTTGACAGTAAACATCTGCTGAATTACACTATTACGCAGGTGAATGGCTTCAGTCTGTTTCAGGCCCAGGCTTGGGGGAAGATCTCCATGACGATGGCACTCACTTCCTCATGGACCTTCCTCAGGAAGTTGATCTCCTCCTGCAGGCTGTCGATCTTCTTCTCCAGCTGAACGCGGTTCATGGCGGCTTCGTCCACATCCTTCAGCGGTGGGAGAGGAGAGAGGTATTCAAAAAGGGAACAAAGAAGGGAGGAGGTATTCAGAGCAGGGAGAAGGGAGGGAGGGAGGTGTTCAAAAAAGGAGAGGTAGTCAGAGAGAGAGAGAGAGAGAGAAGGTAAGGGGTCTCATGGCATCTTGGAGCCCGGGACCTGGGCTGGATTCAGTGGGGCAGGTGTGTGCTCACCTGCCGGAACGAGTTGAGGCTGTTCTCTGCCTCCACGCGAAGGGTGATCTCATCCTGCAGCCTGAGTGGAGAGAGAGAGAGAGAGAGAGAGAGAGAGAGAAACGATCGCGGCTCCCGTGCTGGAAATCACCAGGAGCGACGTTGGGCACGGCGAGAGCGCCGCACGCCATCAGCCGCTCGCACGCCGGGACGCAGCCGCACCCGAGCGCTGCGTTAGGGCGCAAGCACGCCCTGCGTAAAGTACGCGGACGTCGTAGCTGCCTTCCGAAATGCGTCATCTGAAATTCTTAACACAACGCGAGCGCGAGCCGTAGTTGCAAGCGTCGCAGCGAGGGACATAACAGCGGGTAGCAACACTATCCAGCAGTCTTATTACTCTCTACTCTTTTCCACTAGCCTATCACAACTGTCCTGGATCGCTCTTGTTGAGGACTCGCGTTTACCTCCACTTGCACACGACGCACGTCGATCACGCACAACCAGGATGTGCATTTGCAGTACGTCGGCCCGGCGTTGTCATTCGCGTTCGTGTGCTTGCGTCGGGTTTGTTTCCGGCCTTAAAGTAGCTTGCGTCGAGCCATCGCGGTGAGCAACCGCGCGGCTACTGTTTGCGGACGCTATGCATCGTGTTTTCATTTCATTTATGCATTTATGTAATCTGCCCACACACTACATTGACCTGCTGCTCTCTGTTACGGCAGAACTGGTATAGCGGTTTAAGAAGGGCAATCTTTCACTGCTCAGATTTACTGCAGTGTTTTGCTGTGCTTTGAACATTTCACTGTTCGGTAATTTTGTGCTGGAATGCAGTCATATTACATTTGTACAGTAAGACTGAGAAATGACAGCTAGGTTCAGCCCATGAAGCTGCAGCCTGTCTTTTCTGTGCAACAGGAGGGAGTTTTTTTCCCTATAACTTACAATTCGGCCAGCAAATTAAGTAGCCTGATTATGATGCCTTCTCTAGCCATGTAGCATACAGTATGCTTATACTGGCTTTCGTTACAAGCACAATTGCAATCCCAGAATTTTAACAAGCTGTTCATTTTTGAATTAGACACTTTTCATGATTTTAGGCATTGTTTGCACTCTTAAGCCACATTATGTCAAAAAATAATACTCCCATATTTGCATTCTGCTAACTGCTATATTTCCACTTTTCAAATGATTCAATAAAGCAGTAAAAAAAATTAACTGGTAAAATTAAAAGACTAAGTCGAATCAATAGTCTCCTAATTGTTGAAAGTGTGGACACATGGCCACTAAAACAAACATTTAGTAGACAATAAAGAATTCAAAGATAAAGCAAATAATGAGCTAAATCTGCATTGTGTTAAGTTTAAGGGACATTTGATGAAAGAACTTAAACACATCTGTTCAGCAATCTTAATTGAGCTGTAACAAAAACCGCATTCACGAGTTTGAGAAGCACCAATCTAATCTCTCTCCATCACTCACACAACTAGTGTCCTAATCTCTCTCACACACCTGGTACCCTAATCTCCCTCTCTGTCCCTCACACACCTAGTGCCCTCACCTCTCTCCCACACCTAGTACCCTAATCTCCCTCTCTGTCCCTCACACACCTAGTGCCCTAACCTCTCTCACACACCTGGTACCCTAATCTCCCTCTCTGTCCCTCACACACCTAGTGCCCTAACCTCTCTCACACACCTGGTACCCTAATCTCCCTCTCTGTCCCTCACACACCTACCGCCCTAACCTCTCTCCCACACCTAGTACCCTAATCTCCCTGACACACCTAGTGCCCTAACATCCCTCCCTATCCCTCACACACCTAGTGCCCTAACCTCCCGCCCTACCATTCACACACCTAGTGCCCTAATCTCTCTCCCAATACCACACACACATAGTGCCCTAATCCTCCTCTCTATCCCTCACACACCTAGTGTCCTAACCTCCATCTCACACCTAGTGCCCTAATCTCCCTCCCTGTTCCTCACGCATCTAGTGTCCTAACATCCTTCACGCACCTAGTGTCCTAACCTCCTTCACGCACCTAGTGCCCTAACCTCCCTTGCACCCCTAATGCCTGAGTCTCCCCTGCTCGAGCCACTCAGACCCTCCCCTCCCGCCTCTCTTACCTCTGCTTGAGCGTGGCCAGGTCGCCGGCCAGGTTGTCGCGCTCGGTCTCCAGCCGGGCCTTGCCGGCGGCGAGCGCCTCGGCCTGCTGGCGCAGCAGGCGGAGCTCCTCCTGGTAGACCTCGCCCAGGCGGCTGGGCTCCCTGCCGCGCAGCTGGTTGAGCTCGGTGGCCAGCAGCTTGTTCTGCTGCTCCAGGTAGCGCACCTTCTCGATGTAGCTGGCGAAGCGGTCGTTCAGGCCGGCCAGCTGGAGCTTCTCGCTGGCGCGGGTCTCCCGGAACAGCGCCTTCAGCGCCGAGTCGGCCGCGAAGTCCAGCCGGTCGGGCGCCCCCAGGCCCAGCGGCACCGCGTTCGGCCCGCGCCGGACCGAGTAGCGCACCGAGGAGACGCTGGGGCGCCCCCCGGTCCCCGGCGGGGCCCCGAAACGCTTCCTGTAGGACGACTGAGCTCTTTGTCCCTCCATGCTCAACAACAGCCTTGGACAGTGGGGTGCAGAGGCCTTTATACCCATACTGCCCCCCCCCCCCCACATCCCACACCCCACCCCCCCACACCCCTGGCCTCAGGCTGGGGAATGCTGACTGGAGGAAACAGGGGGTGGGGGTGGTGGGGGTTAATGACACCCAAATCCTGTGTAACAGCAATTGTTTGTGCTCGTCCTGGATCTGTACTGCGCATGAATAGGGTTCTGTGTGACAGTGCTGCTCACACACACACACACACACAAACACAGTGACACAAACTCACATACAGCGACACAATCTTGCACACACATAAATGTGCACATGCACGCTTGTATGCACATACACACAGTGACACAAAAATCAGACACGCACACACACACACACAGTACCGCAAACTCACAAATACAGTGACACAATCTCACATACATGTAAACATGCACATGCATTCACATACACACACAGTGACACAGAATCACACATGCACGCACGCACACATGCACACACGCGTACAAACACACAATGAAGGAGGGAAGGATGTCAGAAGGAGGATAAAGAGAGCCATTAGCTTCCTTGTTTAGCAGAGGCAGAGACATCCTAACAGCCATACATTTGCTGGACTCTGATTGGCTCACTGCCACCACCATTGAAAGTAGATAGGTGCCAGGAATGCTTTCAGAGTAGAATACATTCCTCACGAATTCACTTCTTCATGTGTCGTACATTCATTACTTTTTTTGGAGAGCAACATGATGTTGTGGACCACTGCCAGACTGCATAATGGCAACCAGAAAATCGAACAACATAATGAGCTCTTCCGTACATTTTTCTATCTAATGTCATTTTGCTGTATTGGCAGTACAGCTGTAATTCTTTTGATATACTCCATCTCCAAGTCAGAATCTATTGATCTTACATGCTTTGTTCTTTGTTGTCAAACATTTCGTTCTGTTAACTATTATGATATGACCTTATATCGGCAATTATAGCATTCAACACTAAACACAGCCCTATGTTACATCAGAGACACAGAAACCTTCCAGATTTTTCCATTTGCGTACCACATACAGCTTTTGTGACTCGCCTTCATTTTATTCAGGTTTTGGGGCATGGACTATGATGCAAAGGACAAATATCAGTGTTAATGCATGCACCTCAGTGGTGGCACTTATTTGACTGTAAATGTCCAACTCTAGCTCTAGTGGTGTTTGCTTCATGTAAATCTGAAAAATGCACTTCTGTATATTGCTTTGACAGAAAGCATCTTCCAAATGGTTCAACTGTAAATTGTTTCACAGTTCTGGTTGAATATATTCAGTCTCAATACCTATCTAGTATAGTTGTTAAATAGTTTAGTTTTATAGTCTAGTTTCAACATCATTTGCAGTGTACATAATAATTTCCTGAGTAAATAATAATAATAATAATAATAATAATAATAATAATAATAATAATAATAATAATAAAACAGAAATATCCATTGTGAGGAAAATCAATCATAAGCTCTACTAAGACAATCTTACTTTTAAGTACGAGTAGATGAACCTTTTTGGTCTTTGACTTGCCAAAAACTCCACAGACCACTTTTGAATGAAATAATATGGTGTTTAGAAGGTTCAAATCATATTTTAAGATTGATAAAATCTAAGTTTAAAGATCTTAAATAAATGCTACAAATAATAGCGTAACCAGCGGACGTAAGCATTTGGCATAATTTACAACACAGCATCACAGCAGGTGCCTGAAAGACCAACAGCAGCCCGATTCAAATCGATGTTCATTAACTCAGAGAAACACTGACTCTCATCACTCTTTGTTTCTCCCGAAGTGCCCTTATACGGATACCATATTTTTTTCCAAAGCACCCTTATATGCACCCCATATTTCTCCAAAGTGCCCTTATACACACCCTCTGTTTCTCCAGTGCCCTTATACACACCCTTTGTTTCTCCAAAGCACCCTTATATGTACCCTATATTTCTCCAGTGCCCTTATACACACCCTCCGTTTCTCCAAAGCACCCTTATATGCACCCTATATTTCTCCAAAGTGCCCTTATACACACCCTTTGTTTCTCCAAAGCACCCTTATATGCACCCTATATTTCTCCAGTGCCCTTATACACACCCTCCGTTCCTCCAAAGCACCCTTATATGCACCCTATATTTCTCCAAAGTTCCCTTATACACACCCTTTGTTTCTCCAAAGCTCCCTTATACGCACCCTTTGTTTGTCCCACTTTAAGATTAGTTTGAAGCAATGCTCACAGTGTGCATGGAGGGGAATCGGGGTGAACTGGAAGACGAGAAATACAACCTTCTTTAAGAGATAGGGAAAAGTAATGAAAGTGGAATGACTTGCCCCTGTTCATATAAACAGAATTAATGGCTCTGACTGTAAGCTCCAGTTATTTGTTTTTTTAAAACCCCCAGGATTAATAGTATGGACCAGGCACTGTTGGAACACACCGTCTGAATTTTTGGGGCGCATCTGTAGTTTCCCCAGATCTGGTCTCTGAGGTAATCCTTTTCAGTGGAGAAGCATTAGGGCAGAGGGGAGGGGCTAGTGTCTCTCTGTGTCTCTCTCTCACACACACATACACACATACACACACACACAGAGACAGGCCAATGCCATGTATCTGGCAGCTAAGGCATGGGCTGGGTGCTCAGAGTTAGTGCAGGGTGATGTCACACAGGTGATTCATGGGTCCTGCATGATGAGCACTGAGCAGCAGAGCCAGAGCTTGGGCCTGAAACAGAGCCCTAACACTCCTACTGTTCCCACGCCTGTCTTCTGCAGAGCCAGCAAGCAGGCTCACACTGGCTAATGTCCGACTGGCTAACCAGTCTGCTCTGGCTCTACATATTCCATGCAACATGAACCCAGGAACAAAATCCATACCACACAAACGAGACCCTCACTTAACCAACACAAACAAGATCCTCACTCAACCAACACAAACAAGACCCTCACTCAACCAACACAAGAACCTCACTCAACCAACACAAATGAGACCCTCACTCAACCAACACAAACAAGACCCTCACTAAACTAATACAAACAAGACACTCACTCAACCAATACAAACAAGATTGTCACTCAACAAACACAAACAAGACCCTCACTTAAGCAACACAAACGAGATCCTCACTCAACCAATACAAGACCCTCACTCAACAAACACAATACCCACACTCAACCAACACAAACGAGACCCTCATTCAACCAACACAATACCCACACTCAGCCAACACAAACAAGACCCTCACTCAACCAACACAAACAAGACCCTCACTAAACCAACACAAACAAGACCCTCACTTAACCAACACAAACAAGATCCTCACTCAACCAACACAAACAAGATCCTCACTCAACCAACACAAACAAGATCCTCACTTGACCAACACAAACAAGACCCTCACTCAACCAACACAAACGAGACCCTCACTCAACCAATACAAGACCCTCACTCAACCAACACAATACCCACACTCAACCAACACAAATGAGACCCTCACTCAACCAACATAAACAAGACCCTCACTCAACCAATACAAACAAGATTGTCACTCAACAAACACAAACAAGACCCTCACTCAACCAACACAAACGAGACCCTCACTTGACCAACACAAACGAGACGCTCACTAAACCAATACAAACAAGATCCTCACTCAACCAACACGAACAAGAACCTCACTCAAACAATAAAACAAGACCCCTCAACCAACACGAAAGGTGAGAAAATAGGCTCTGGGCAGACCTGTAACTTGGGGAAGATGAGGGAAGGGACCTTGGGAGCTATGAGAAGGCTCCTGATGGCTCTAAAAGAACACTCTGTGCTTCTGATCTGAGATCACAGACTTTTTTCATGGAGTCTCAGGCAGCAGCTTGAAGAACTGAGGAAGGAGAAGGGAACAATTTAAGGGTTGGGGGTTCTCCTCAATGCCTTTGCTTTACAAGTCACACTCAAGAAGAAAGACTAGCCTCAAAAAAAAAAAACAATAGAGGAGAGGGCTCATTCTGTCACAGTGGAAGGGTGCTTGGTGATGGTTACAGAGGGGCATGCTGGGACATGTGGGCGGGGCCTCATATGGACAAAAGCATAAGCCTACGTTTCATCTGGAAGCTTACTCTCAACCCAAATCCCTGATCCTGAGACATAACACCGGGGGCCAGCCTAAAGTGAATTTACCCCAAACTCATCTCCAACAGAACATGAGCCGTACTCAAAGTACATTGAACGTCACATCACAAACTGTAAGAAAGGTGGCTTAAATTACGAGCCGTTGCTATGGGATGGCGGGGGCGTGACTAGGCATGCAGCCTGAGTTACGCTGTAATGGCATCTGGCTACGGTTTCACTTCCTGTGCGTACAACGGTAAAGGAACTGAACTGAATAATCGCTTCTGATTTATTATCCTATGGGCTGTAACTTCAGTCCATCCAAACCCTAAGCCGCATTTTCACAGATAAGTTCACCGCCTGACAATGCAGTGGGCTCAGGCCACTTAAGATGCGTTTGCTGAAAAACAAAGACATAAAGCAGGATTTGTCAGCCACTGGGCCGCAAAGCCAGCCTCGCCAAGGCACCATTGTCTGTCGATCGCTCGAGCGGTAGCGTTAGCGGCTGCTCTCGTCTCCGTGTGACTCTTCATTCTCTCCTACTTCTGCGCCCGTCGGGCAGAAAAACGGGAGCCGGCGAGCGCCACAATGGGCTTCATTCAGGCCGCTGTCCTTTCATTCATCAGCCAGGCTGTCTCGCAGCCCGGTGTGTGCCCAGCGTCCGCGCGGCCCTCCAGAGCCGCGGCGCTCTCGCTAGCACACGCGGCTCTCTGCGCTTTGGCCTGGTATGGAACGCACCGTATCCGTGCACTCAAACCCACCGGCCTTCACTCGGTGATGTACATTACTGCTGCAGACAACATTTCGCTAAGCATATATATATATATATATATTTATTTAGTCATAAACTGTAGAGGTCTTCCTTGGCCAATGAGGACCTCTGCAATTACCAAGCTCATCAGCGGTCTCTTTCTTAGTGATGTTCCGGCTGATTTTGGTAAGTCTAAGGTTTGGCCTATGTATCTGCCTGTTCTTTTCTTATTTTCTCAGCCTTAACAGCTTTTATTGGCACAGCTTTGGTCCTCATGTTGACCAACACCAATAACAGACGCCACATGCAATCAAAAGCCTAGAATCAAGACCAGATACTGAAAGCTCCCTTATACCTGCACTTAAGAAATAACTGAACACAGCTGACTAATCAGAACCACCTGTGAAGCTATGTGTCCTAAACATGATGGTGCACTGAAATGGGGGATTGTGCATAAAAATGCTGTAATGTGTATATGATGAAATCAAAATGTTCAATTCAAAATGTTCAATTTGCACATCCACTTTTCCATAGTATTCTAGGTCAGGAAATTCACGTTTGAGTGTATCTGTGTGGTTTTCCTCCCCTCTAGTGGTATACTTTAGTATGACGGTTGAATATTTACAGTACCAAGTCATTGTGTTATTTATTGCAAACTTAAAAATTGTAATAATTTTTTATTGTAATATTATTTGAAATACCTAAAAATGACTAACTAAGAATTAAAACATTGAATCTGCAACAAACTCAACACTATTGTTGGATATATCAGGAAAATATACATCTCAAAACATTTTTCCAGGTGAACAAAAGATAGTGAATCAACAGGATACACAAATTATAATAGAAGTCAATGTAGGATGGTATCCATAAACTTGAAGACTGTTGTCAGTTCTGGAACTTATGGACTTAGATAGGTTGAGATTTAAACCACCTTAATGTATAAACAGCAGTGTACAGGAATTACGCAAAATAATACAAATGAAAATGGGTTTAATTTAAAAAATAAAAATATGCACAGTAGGACGAATGCATTTATTTTGGTACTCAGTATGGAAGTTTGGGTATTCGTGGGTTATCTGTGAAATGTTCTATTTGTATGAAGTATTCGGGCACTTTACGGAGAGTCAGCTAATTGTAGGTTTGGATAAATGTTTAAAAGCTAACATTTAGTCAATAAATGTGTGGAAAATCCCTAAAATCATTACATTACAGGCATCAAAATTAAAAGTAGTCATCTGTGGCACTAAACCTATCGAATATAACCCTAGTTTTAATACTATGCTCACAAAGACCAGGCAAGCCATTTTGAGTGCATCCCAATAAGTTTAAAAAAAAAAAACAACAAAACAAATACAAAACTAAAGGAATCATTGGTTTGTGAAAATGCTTCTTTTTTTACTTTTAATAATTGTTTCTCTACACAATGCAGTTTGAGGGTAAAAATACAAAAAAGTACAAAAAGCGAAGAAAGTAAAACAAAGCCAAAGCCTCTGCTGTAAGGCCACATCATTTTACAAGCTAACTTTACGGCATACACTTCCGACAAATTCTGACTACCTTTTACCTCCTTCCTGAAAATACTGAGGTTGGCATTTAAAAAAAAAAAGGTGTACCTCCACATAAACAAGATACAGCTGTTAATTCACACATTTATTACATTTATTATTACAGTTGCCTCTGAGAAATGCATGCATACCTTTTAAAGAAAATATGGGTGTTGAGAAAAACCATGCAGTACCCAGTGGCAAAAAAACGAGGAGAGAATGCATATAGTCCTTCATTTCTGCTTCAGAACGGTAGTATATGTCATTATCGCTACGTGTGGTCTAAAATACCTGCAAACATTTTGTTTTAAAATTCAGGAGTGAACACAGTTTGAACCATGCGATAATTACAAAAATAACAATAGTAATCCGAACACAGTCCCGTTACCCTGTGTACCCAGAAGGCACCCTGTTAGCACTGGACTGACTCAGAATGCTAGACTACGAGCTGTGAAAAATTCTTCACGCATTACTTGAGCACAAAAAAGCAGGCACATGTCCTTATTAAAAAAATATTTTAAAAACCTAAAAATAACAATTGGCCAGCATTTCATTAGTCATTTGTTCGAACAGTACTGATTGGATTGGAAACAGAAGGCTTAAATCTGTCATGTCTCATTTCTACAGACACTGAGTTTCATGGACATTTCCGACCACAGATATTGTTTTGTCCATACAAATAGTTAAGGAGGGTTTCCAAAGGGATTATTATTTTTGCTGGCTTTGACATGAAATTAAAATATAATAAATTAATATTTAAAAAAATTATTTAAATCTGTCTGCCTAGATTATGGGCCAAAACACAAATACAACTTGACCTGTGAAAAAACTCATTTAATTCCTTTACCCATTTGTCACAATGCACAAGCTGTATCTTCAGCCAAAAGCCTCCAATGACACTGTTGTACAATGTCACAGCTGATCTGAATATAAAACACATTTCACACACTCCTTACACTGACACTCACATTTTCAAGTGAACCAAGCCACTCCCCTCCAGCAGGGGGCGGAGCTTTCCGATCGACCTCACAGTTTAGCCATAAATCCATACAGGACAAGTTTCAGCAACTATTTCTACTTTCTGAACCTTTGTGTTTTTTAGAATGAACCTTGTATAAACAGATCTTATATAGTAAATTTTCGGGTAGGGGATGCTTAGAGGTAAAATGCAGGTCAAATAGATTACAGCTGTGTACACAAAGGCTAATGAAATCTGTTCGACATAAGAGGAGGCTCGTGCTTCCAAACAGTGGTAAATTCAAACTGTGAATACAGCATAATATTTTAGAATATAGTGGTCACTGTCAAACTCACAGTGGCAGAAAGCGCCTTGCTAAAAGAGAACAGTGTCTGGCTTCCAGCAGTGTGATTATGGTGGAGGTGCTGCCCAGAGACAGTAGCGGAGCTGCGCTGTGCACAAGCAGGCCAGCGGAAATGTCGGTCAGCCACAGCCGCCGCGCTAAGGCCTGGTCTTTAGTGAGCCTGATCTTACTGCGGTCACAGACATGCCACAGCGAAAACCAAAAATGTAAGTCAAGCTTAACGAGTGTTTTAGTCTTAAATTTAGAAATATAGGGCCTGTTTCACAGACACAGATTAAGCTTAGTCCTGGACTAAATTGAGTTTTGTATAGAGAATCTCTATTCAAAATTAAATTTGCTGTAGGACTAAGGTTAGTCTGTGCCTGTGAAACTGAACCCATAATCTTATATCTATTAATTTTTTGTTTAATAAAACAAAGAGATTGCCAATGGGGTGATACATTTACTCATTTCAAGATTTGTCAATGGGGTAAGACGATTTCCCTTGTCAAGCAAAAAATAACTTAAAACACGCTATTTGAAAATGAGATTTGAAGCCTAATTACAAGACTTGTTAAGACACATTTTTTGCAGTGTGAACATTCCCATCGTTTCGAAGGCCTGCACCTCAAGCGCAGCCTGTCTGAACTCCACAGTGCAGCTCCGCCTCTGGCTCCACGGTCTAAGCTCCACAGTGCAGCTCCGCCTCTGGCTCCACAGCGGAGCTCCACAGTGCAGCTCCGCCGCTGGCTCCACGGCTCCTAACAGTCAGTTTCCTCATCCACGGCTACTTCTCAGCATTCGGATTCATCACCATGGCAACAGGATGGGGAACCATTTCCCTCTCCCTAAAAAAAACATTGCGGCGGGGTACTGGTCGGTTAGCGGCATCAGTGGCTGGGCACTTGGTTCCTCTCATTCTCAAAAATGGCGGCCTTACCGCCCCCAAACTACTGTGCCAGATCTCAGGCAGGACCTGTCCTCCGATTGAGAGACCTGAAGCTCTGCCAGCAGTGCCCATCTGGCCTGGTTCCTGAGC
Source organism: Anguilla pacifica (assembly GCA_039654925.1). Taxonomy (NCBI): domain Eukaryota; kingdom Metazoa; phylum Chordata; class Actinopteri; order Anguilliformes; family Anguillidae; genus Anguilla; species Anguilla pacifica. Next base: position 6,913,788 of record CM077300.1, on the reverse strand, counting down.
AAAGCCTTGTATTCTCCTGAGGTACAGTAAAAAAAAAAAAAAAGGAATCCACCCTTTTAAATTCACCCTGCTGTGAAAAGGCCGCTTTAGCCGAGGGAGCACGTCGAGCGGAAAGGCCCGTCCCTGCGCGGCGGAGCCGGGCCCGGTGAGCTCAGCCGTTCACATCGCTGGAGCGGCGCTCGGCGCCCGTTAATCAGACAGCCGAGGAACGAGGAGCGCCCCTCGGCACCGGTAAAACGCTTCGTTGCTGCCATGTGGCAGATTCCTGGCCGACTCTGCGGTCACCTGGGCGATAAACCCTTGTGCGCATTCGTGTCGTGCCAAAATTCAATAATGATTAAGACAAAAAAAGGAAAAAAAAAAAAAACCCTGGAAAAAAAAAAATGATGGTGCTATTGCAGGGGGGAAGGATATTTGTGTGACACAGGTTTCCTGTGCTGCCTGGTACTTGTTGTCCTTGGGGGTGCTGTTCAGCACAGCAGGACACTGCGTACATTTATCAAGTATAAACAGCAACTCTGTACAGACCCCTAATTTTCCAGAAGCTTCTCCTGTGCAAAATGAGATCTGACATCATCAGTGATCTACCCAGCATGCAGCTCAATGGGTAAGCTATAGACTGACAGGAGCAAACCCCACCAACACCAACGGAAGGCAGCAATGAAGAGACACCAAACATCAAAGAGAGTCTGAAGTCGAACCCTTAAAATGTAACGGCCCACATTTTACACAGTCGAGAACGCGTCCTGCACCACAAAAAAGGCTAAAAGATACAAGACCTAATCACCTGCACACTCTCTGTAATGGAAGCAGTCTGCAGTTTGGTCTTTAGCATTCAAAGCTGGGTCCCCCTGCCACAGACACAGCCACTGTGGGGAGGCAGGTCAGAGAGATATGTACAGTACGGCGTACCCTGTAAGTTTCACACGTATAGGCCAAGGTGGGTAAGTCCAGGGGGGGTTATAAAATGAGTCCCCCCATGCGTTTCTTCCACCCATAAACTCAGCCAGCTGAATTCACTAATTAGTTCAACCTCCTGCCTGAAGAACTAGAAAAAAATACTGGGAAGGACTTTTACTTTCTGAACCTGGACTTTCCACCACCGCGTATAGGTATACCCTGTCAGACCCCGCCCACTCTCCCAGCATTCACAGTTTTTTTTAACTCTCTTTTAGAACAACACAAAAGACATTCAAGTCGAGCAAAGAAAAGCCAGAAAACCTTAATAAAAACCTCAGCTTAAAAATCAATTATATCACAGCAATCTTATTTATGTCTCCTACAGGGCCCAACACCAAAGCAAGTGGCATCTGCCAAGTGAACACTTCATATTCTCTGGCAATACAAACACTACACACATTCCCTGACCCAATGAAAATACTCTGGACTGTAGCTAAAAAATAAAGTAGGTTGGTGACATTGGTGAACACTAAAAAAAAGCAGTTTTAAAAAGAACACCAAAACACAATTTTGTAAAAAAAAAAAAAAAAAAGGAATAATAAAATAAATAAAACAAACCCCCCCCCCCCCCCGATTTATAAAGATAACACCGAGGCCGTCGGGCAGTCCTGTGAGCGGTTGCGTGTCTGCGTGGTGGAATGCGCGTGGAGTGAGCGCGCTGCGTTAGCCTGTTCCGCTGCCGGGCTGCAGGGGGCGCTCACGCGCTCTTGGTGATTTTCTCGGCCTCCTTGTTGGCCCACAGCTCCTTGTGCTGCCGGCGGCCGAAGCCCTCGTCGTAGTTCCCTTTGCTCTTGAACAGCTGCTGGAAGTGCGGCTTGCAGTAAAACTCGCCCTGCAGGGCGGCGAAGGAGCCCAGACTGGGGGGAGAGGAGGCGTGCAGAACAGGATCAGACACTAGGAAACACTGGGGATTTTCATCCACAGCTAGGCCTCAGAATTGCAGCTCATTCTGGCTACAGGAAGGCTAAAAGTGAGGCTACAGGAATGCAGCCTTTTATTTAATGTACCATGCTACTGATGGTCGATCAGAAGTTCACACACAGAAATTGACTGTAATCAAGAAATTATAAATGATCATTATTGAAGTACTTCAGAAGACTATCTAGATATGCTTAAAGATATGCTTCAATATTTCTAAGCTTTAGCTTGGAAACTGGTGGTCTTATGTAGCAGCTGTTCGTGAAAACATTCCACTTAAGTTGGTACCTTAGTTTGGTGTTGCAGTGCTTACAGGTGTGTGTGTGTGTTACCTGAACTTAGTGTTGCAGTGCTTACAGTTGGTGTTATAGTGTTACAGTTGTGTGTGTGTGTGTGTGTGTGTGTGTGTTACCAGAGTTTGGTGTTGCAGTGCTTACAGTTGGTGTTATAGTGTTACATTTGTGTGTGTGTGTATGTGTTACCTGAGTTTGGTGTTGCAGTGTTTACAGCAGAAGCAGGTAGTGTGGAAGATGAGTTTATCTGCTACCAGCCTCTCCATGGGGTACACAGTCTTCTGACAGGATGAACACACCTCCCTCTGCGTCTTAAAGCTGAAGGACTGAATGCACATACACACAAATGTATGCACACAAGCACAGACACATGCAGAGACAGACCAACACACTCCAGAGGTTGGCATGTTTCATAAGCACGAGTGAAAAACATCATTAAGATTATGACTGCTGGACCTCTACTGAAGTTATTCTTATTACTAGTTAGCTAGTCAGTCCCTGTTAATGAAATAGATAGAGTAGGGAAGGGGAGAGCAAGAGAGAAGGAAAAAGAAAGAGTAAGATGCAGAGATGGGAGAGAGTGAGATGTATAGAAGGTTTACCTTGGAGCGTTGCACAGGTTTGTCTTCTGGGGCAGTTCTGCTGTCCTGCAAAGAGGAAGAAAATATTAGGACCCAAAAACACTTCTAGCTCTCACAGGCTGTACTGGGCAGGGTGGATGCCAGTGACACATACTTCATTTTCTACTCAACCTCCAGGGAATTGGCTTGTTTACTGTCGCTGGAGGCTGGCTCTGGTTGTCCTCCAGGGAAACACACAGAATAAACACACAGAGTAAACCAGCTGAGAAAAATATTTCAGAGCTGAAAGTGCTCACAGCCGCTGACAAGTGAAGGTTTCATATCGAGCCCAAAGGGAGCGCTGCTCTGGCAGAAAAGGGGTGCTATGTGGCGGGACGGACCCAGATGGACCACACGCCCCTTCCCATCGACTTTCGGCTACAGGCTAATCACACCAAAGCAGTCACGTGAGTGGGAGAAAAAAAACCTGCAAACCTCTGCCAGCAAAACGTTCAGCCTCCTGCAGCCCTGAGAGGGGGAGGGGCTACGCTGAGGATGGGAGTGAGCTTTAAAGGCATCCTGTGCAGGATTCTTAGCCTTGCTGCGATCCTGTGCTTACAATCAAAGAAGTCTCCTCCTCTGTTCTCAACCCTGCCCACTCACCTCCATTATATTTATATAATATTTCATATCAGTTTTTATTTTTATATATCAATTTTTCAATAGCCATCACCTTCAGGGAACAGAAACAGCCTGTGTCACTTTCAAGTCCCCTGACATTTACAGTTGCTGTCCGAGTCATAGAGGGACCCCCCATATGAGTTTATGTGTAATGGGGGGGGGGGGGGGCAGTTTTATACAATTCCACTTCACAGTGTCACACGCAACCCTCTCTGAAAGGGAGTGGCCTCCTGCAGTCTCTGCCAGTGAGTGACAGCATTTTACCCATCTAAATGGAAATACATCTCCAGGCCGGGAAATAAATGTGACCAATCAAAGCCCTTACAGCTTCCCTCCATCCAAAGTAGCGCAGTGGAAGTGACTGGGAGAAAATACCCAATGAAAAAGCCCTTTGGCTTCCTATAGATATGAGACACAAATGCACTGATGCACACTTCCTGTTATTCTGACCAGTGCTGCAGTCACTGATTAAACGAGACTGTGGATGAAAAATCGATATTCATCTGACATTAAGGGCATGCAGCTGAAAACGAACCCCTCGGCCAGAAAAAAAAAGGCGAAGAATCAATAACCAAATAATGACAGCCTGCACAGAGCTACACCGAGGAGACAAGGGGACAAAAAGGGTTCTCCCATATACATACAAATGGTACATTCAAACAGATAGGAAACCCTCAGAAACATTAATACTACAGCCTTCGAAGATTATGCAAACTGACGCAGGTCCTGTTTCAATCCTCCATCTGTTATACAGACAGAGACTGGACTGGGTCTGAGGAATGCTGCAGAAGGGCTGCCTTCCCTCTCTGTTTCTCACACTCTCAATGTCACCTGAGCTCACAGCCCAACATCCACCCTGGAGCTCACAGCCCAAACATCCACCCTGGAGCTCACAGCCCAAAAATCCACCCTGGAGCTCACAGCCCAACATCCACCCTGGAGCTCACAGCCCAACATCCACCCTGGAGCTCACAGCCCAAACATCCACCCTGGAGCTCACAGCCCAAACATCCACCCTGGAGCTCACAGCCCAAACATCCACCCTGGAGCTCACAGCCCAACATCCACCCTGGAGCTCACAGCCCAAACATCCACCCTGGAGCTCACAGCCCAAACATCCACCCTGGAGCTCACAGCCCAACATCCACCCTGGAGCTCACAGCCCAAACATCCACCCTGGAGCTCACAGCCCAAACATCCACCCTGGAGCTCACAGCCCAACATCCACCCTGGAGCTCACAGCCCAACATCCACCCAGGAGCTCACAGCCCAAACATCCACCCTGGAGCTCACAGCCCAACATCCACCCTGGAGCTCACAGCCCAACATCCACCCTGGAGCTCAGAGCCCAAACATCCACCCTGGAGCTCAGAGCCCAACATCCACCCTGGAGCTCAGAGCCCAAACATCCACCCTGGAGCTCACAGCCCAAACATCCACCCTGGAGCTCACAGCCCAAACATCCACCCTGGAGCTCACAGCCCAACATTCACCCAGGAGCTCACTGCCCAACATCCACCCTGGAGCTCACAGCCCAAACATCCACCCTGGAGCTCACAGCCCAGCATCCACCCTAGAGCTCACAGCCCAACATTCACCCAGGAGCTCAGAGCCTTAAAGGCACAGTCACTAGAGATAAGGCAAAGTATTCTGAGTGATTGCAAACACTTATTAACAATATGATTAATATGTTAGTAGTAATATGATTACTACCATGGACTATTATCATTACCATGGACTTGACTAAGAGGCCACAATGTACTGACAGTACACGAATCGATCAATGAAACACAACCCAGGGCACTCATGCTCCTACAGCACAATAAGCCAGGAGAATAAAGAACTGCATTGCGTCTGCATGTGTGTGTGTGTGTGTGTGCAGAAGCACTAATTCTGAGACAAAGCACATACTAAGCATGGACACACCCTGCCCTCACCCCTGCCCTTGGCCCCCCCTCCCCAACACCTAGCATAGCATAGTACACAGAGGAGCTGCTCCAAGGGAAGAGCAGCGGGAGAGAAGCAGGCCTCTGACGGAGAGTTCCAGACGGGCGATTAACACCGAGGCCGAGGCGGGAAATGCCGGTGAGATCACTGTAATGGAGGTGAAGTCAAAGCAGCCCCGACTCATTCCTGGCAGCGACTGATCCTCCTGGGAAATCAGAGCACTGAATAAAGCACAGCAGAGCTAACATGGCTGTCACAGCGGCCATCGACTGCACTGAAGAGGGCAGGAGAATCAGGAGGCAGAGGCACGAGCCAAGCAAAATGGTGACCAATCAGCCTTTACAGGAAGCAGCACTTACAGCACATACATCAGTGGTGACCAGTTTGCTTTTACGGGAAGCTGCACTTACAGCACAGCACACACCGAGGGATACGTGTAGACACAGTCACGGGAGCAATGGAAAGAGTGATGCAGTATATATTAATGCTGCGAATTCCTTTCCATGCTTGAAAATAAACGGTCAGCTTCCTCTTTTGTGTTCCTCCTCTTCCTCTCCTTTATCCATCTTTCTTATACTGCTAAACCAAACACAGAAAATGTATTTTTGATCAGGGAAACCTTCAAAAACGACAAATTTGAGGGCATTTTCTTTGCTCTTAGCAAGCCAACTCATTTCACCCCTTAAGTCACAACCAGGCCGGTGTGGGTTCTTTGAAATATTTTACAATGCCAATGTTTTAGCTACAATGTTCCTTATTTTGTAACACAGGGAGGCACAACAGGCTTGGGGGGTCCTCAACTTCCATGCGTTTTGGAAATACACAGACGACATGAATCGCAGTAAATTCAGTATCCTTATCATGGCAGGGGTTCAGCAAACAACATCCATATTAAGTTTTGTCTCAAAAACATGCTCCCTCAGAGAAACATCAATAGAACGTCCATTGTTCACTTTGCAATTCCCCAGACGAATTATCATTGTTATCCATTTCACCACTGCATATACATAGGATGTGTTATTATCTCAGATTCATACAGACTCTCTGGAACAAGATGAGCCCACCTACAAGGTTGTCTAATCAGTACTGGCCAAGCAGTCCGTCGGTATAACTAATGGGACCCGCCATGCACAAGTAATGAGACAACATGGGCAGCATAACTTCTCCCCAACACACAGCCAGCGGCAAGCTATTATAGTGATGAATGAGAAGCACTTTAGCCAATGAAATTACATTTCTAACAGTATAGTTACACTTACATAAAAGGACGCGCATGGTTTCTCCTGCGTAAACAAACCATAACGTTTTCAGTACACACACTGAGAATGTTATGCACCAGCAAAAAAGTTTGATATTTTATTCCATCCCAACCCTGTACTCTCAGAAAAAGGTGAGGAAAATGTTCCTAAGAAGATACAATTCTTATAATGAAGGTGGTAGCCTATAGGTATATAAAATTGTACCGCTAGCCATGGGTTTAACAGTTCATTTATACCTTTTCTGCTTGTTAAAGGTATCGATTAGTGCCCAGAGAAAATGAATATACCTTTTATGGTACATTTGCCAAATCTGTTCCTTAAATAACAAAAAGGAACCTCTACTGTACCTTTACTTCTGAGAGTGTGGGGTACATAACCGCTACACCTGCTCAGATAATAGTCAACACGACTGCAGAGCATGTACTGTATGTTTTAGACAAGATAATTTTCTGCTCTCCAGCACTGTTTAAAATAACCAGTTAGGTCCAGCACCACAAGATGAGTCAAGACAGGACTGGGCACTTTCTGGGAGAAAAAAAATCTTTACAATGCCTGAGGCGAAGACTAGTACTGTACTTCAACAATACCAATGTAAAGTATATGTGAGCGTATACGTGCTCTCCTTGAATACTTTCACTCTCAGACACATTCTCCAAATTATTTTTAAATTAAAGGTTTGTACAGCAGGAAACGTGTCTACAAGGGGAAGACGCACGTTCTTTTTTTAAATCCCTTCATTTTGGAGTTCGGCTATTGGGAGTCGGCTGAGTTTACAGAAGAAGCAGAACCAATAAAACGGCTTTCATCAAATGGCTGTTCATGGGGGTAACATCCACTTATTTAGCCTACCTCATGAGTACAGCAGAGACAAGCAGCCCACCTGGGTACCACTGCAGAGCCAGGTTAAAGGGACATACAACACAGGATCTTCAAAAATAACATCCTGCCTAGACAAACAAGCAGTAGCCCAGCTAGTGTCCATTTGACTTCAAAAAAGCAAAACCACCATGCCGTCTTGGAATCAAGACAACCTGCCCTATCACGTTCTGGTAAGCCTTGCAAATGTGGTGAGTCTTTGGCTGTATCACCAATCCTTTCCGAAGTGCTGGGCACAGCAGCGTCGGTTCCAGAGTCTGGCAAAAGGTTAGGTGGTCTACAGCCTACAAAGCTGAAACATGGTCTTGCACATCTCCTTCACACAGCAACACTGTGAGACCCGAAGGAATCTCTGTGAGCAGCCAGACAAGACATTTGGGAGCCGAACCCCACAGCAAGGCACCTGGCTGGTTTGATAGCCTACAGGCACGGTTCTTAATGACAGGGAGTGATACGCACACCTTCCAATGTCAGGGAGTGCAAATAAGAGTGCTGCAAGGTATAGTGATACGGCAAAAAAAAAAAGAAAATCTTGAATGAAGACTGCTAGTTCATAATGTAGCATCAAACCAATCATCGGACACATAAGAATACAATATAGCACTGTTGTAAACTTTTTATTCTTTTTCGTGTCGTATCACAAAGTTACAAACCTAAAGTTTCATCTTTATAAGGCACGCCGTGTCCTTGAATCTTATAGTCCATATCACTGGCCAGAAAAAGATACTTATAAAAAGGCAGAGAGACTAAGTTTTTGTTACAGCTAGAGTGAAGGTCAGACTACGATATTCACACCATTATTCTATGAAACCTTAGCGTCTTTTCAAGATGCTTTGAACATGAATAATCTGCATGATTTTGCTGCAGGGAAAAGTGATGTGTTACTTTAAATAACTTGCTGAGAAAAACATCTTGTAATTCTTGCTTTACTGCATGACGCTACCAGTCATGGTTGCAACAGACAAACTGCAGTGTGTTCAAAATAAGCGCGTTTTCCATGAATAAATATGCAATAAATAAATATAATGATCATTGACTTACTTATTTACATCAACATTTTAAAAAGTAGTTAAGTTTCCACAAGATGTATTCAAAGTACAGTTCCTCAGTATTAACCAACTCTAACAGAGTGCATATTAGTTTATCTAGGGGCCAAATGTACTCTGTCAAAGTAGATTTACGCAGACCAATCTGCAGCAGTATGCTTCTGCCAAAAATGATCAGTTTTATTCTCTTTGTGCCTTAAGTGACACCTGAACCGCACCATCCTTTCAGGGAAAGTGCTGATAAATGCCCACTTCCTGTGTTGCAACGCTGGCAGAATAGGGATAAATAAATGACAATGATCATTCTTTAAATAGGAATGCTGCTGTACAACATACTCTTGCACACACAAAAAAACTGGTTTACCCTGAATCCCACACACACAGAATGATGTAAGGTATAGAGGTACCTACACGTGCACAATCCAAGGTGCGAGCCACATTCAGGCTACTGTACAACAGCTGCCAGGGTTCAGTTACTCAATCACACACAAACACAAATGGCGGCATTGTGCTTTCCTAGTACTTTGCCAAAGCACACATTCCTTCCGTATTACCGTAACTTTAAAAGAGATTATAGGTACTTACATAACGCGTCGTTGTGATGTCATGCACGTAATTATTTGCATGGTATTTTCAAATCTACCAATTTTCCATTTGCATAATCTTTACTATCGCTGAAGAGTACCCGTTGTGGTATGCATATCGGAACTCTACATACAGCCGTTGCTGTTGTAACTAGATCTTATGAATCCTAATTTAGGTAAATGTATCCAGCCTGTGGAGATGCTCGCGGATGAGCAATGGCATTGTCTTTGTAACGATACCATCATCATTCAGGATCAGGGGCATGTCGGTTCAGCTGTCCTGTCTAGAAGCTCCATCAAGGGATACGTGTCCAAACACTCAATTTATGATGATTCTGACCCCAAAGCATATGTGATTGTACTCGCATGCACTGCGGTTAGATCACCAAAACTGAACAGATACAAGCAGCTAGCAATGGAAACAGTCCAAGTTAAATAGCTAGGTAGCGTGTCAAAACAAGTGTAGCCAAGCCAGCTGAATTAGTAGATAACGGATAGTAATTTACAGCACCATTGCACAGCATTAAGGGACACCAGACAAGTCTATTTTGAAATGTATTTCTGCAATGTATGCACATAAACATTTAACAATAGGTATAGCATTGTCATTGTAACTAAGGTAGCATTACAAGCCAGCATGCACTTACCTAAACATGCTATGTTTAACGAGTTAATGTGACGTTATCTGACAAGCTAGCATTAGCTAACAAGCCACAAAAAGTACTTAACCTTACCAAATGAGTAGTTAAAATCGATAAACGGGCTTATTCTCAACCAGCTACATGAGATCAAACAGCAAGCTTGCGAACATTGCATCACTTGAGGTGGGTAGGTGGAGTGTGAAAGACCTTTGTAGACAAACAAAAAAGAGAGACACTTACCATCTGCGTATTGTTGTCAGCTTGGTAGACAAAGATAATAAAGGCGTCCACCCGTCTGTTCAGTACGATTGCTTTGAGTCGATGCTGTCTCAATCGTTCCCCAGAGCAGTAAGTTTACTGTTAAGTGGTTTGACCACGTAGGAACACAGCCAGTTACTTGCCAGCAACACCAGTTTCCTACTCAGCTCCTGCTTGCTGAATCTGCTGTTATGATCCTGTTTCCGAGTTCCGACTCCTCTCTTTCGAGCTGCAAAGGTCCGATTTTTTCCTTCGGCAGGAGGTTGCACGCCATTGGTTCACATTATATAGGCTACTCACTCAGTTTCCTCCTCCCGATTTTTCTAATAAATTAGCTAATCCACGATGGCTAAGTAAAGTAACCTAGGGCGTTGGGTTTCTTTGTGCATTTAACGAAATATCTAGACAATTGAAAAAGACATATAAGTATTTCACTTGTACTATAAACAATATTTTTAAAAGAAGCGAGTGCCAGAGATCTCACCGTTTGCCTTTTTAAAAATCGCCTTTATGTAAACGGTTGCACGAGGATTCGTGAACTATCCTATCTCAACAAAAACACGTTTTCAGCGTAAAAAAGGCACGCTACTCACGCATAAAAAGCTAAAATAAAATAAAAAGTTTAAATAAATTTGTTTCAAGTAGGGATAGCCTAAATACAATTTTTCAGCAGCACATTACAAGCCCGGATCTTAAACCATCAGTGTAACGTTGGAACGTCTACGTGAACAACAAACGTAACAAATGTGAATTCAGTTTTTCGTATTACTGGGAAATTGAATTATATTTGATCTGTGAAAGTAAAATACTTTTGTATATGATAAATTCAAAGGTTGTTATGTGTGGAAATTAAATTGATCAGCCCTAACGCTAACATCAGCCTGCTCTCCATCAAGGTGTATCAGCACAGATCTTTCACAACTGCTACAGCCCTGTATGTCTACTGTACTACAAACTACATGTAAACAATTAAGTTTTATGATTGTATAGACGCTTTATAGGAACAATAGCTCTCCATATCGTTGTCCATTAAGTTTTTGTGTGCAGGATACATAACATAACTTACTGTAATGAGGCAATAAACTGTTGAAAATACATCAGATTATATATATATATATATATATATATATATATATATATATATATATATATATATATATATATATATACCTTAGTGCTTTCTAAGCCTGTAAAGGCTTATATAATGTTAAGTATATTCACAGTAGGATTTGTTTTCAAGGAAATAGTAGGGGTATGTAGGTAACCTTGGTTCTATGAATAAGATCAACATGCAACTGAATAGGTGGTCCACCACGGACATGTCATCACGCAATAAGTATTGCCACCGATCCGCTCCCAATTCCTCTTTTGCTGACAGAAGGCAGTGGAACTCCCCGCATGACCTTGCCAATTGGCATGTTGACCTTATTCATAGAACCAAGGTTACCTGTGCAACCCAAACTTCTACTTCAGTACGGTCAACATGCCAATGTATGGGTCAGCATTACAGCAAATCGGTCATGCGGGGAATGTTGTGGGACAATGGAACACCACATGACACAGAATGTCCAAAACTGTTCCAAAATATAAACCACTGCAATTGGAAACATAACCACTGTTTGATAAAAATAAAAAAAAGCCATAAAATCATAAAGTCATATTCAAGGTTGCTTGCTGACCTGAAGACGGAAGAGGCAACTGATGTGGATGACGCCACACCCAGGCGAAAAAACCTGGCAAACGTTGGTCTGGGGCTGTTTTTCATGGTTTGGACTAGTTCCCTTAGTTCCAGTGAAGCAAATCTTAATGCAATGACATTCTAGATGATTCTGTACTTCCAACTTTGCGGCAACAGCTTGGGGAAGGACCTTTCCTGTTTCAGCATGGACCAACGGCATATTAATGCCCATAATTTTGGATGAGGTGTTGGATGTCAATGTCCACAATGAATAGGGGTTGAAATGCATAGACACCGAGAACTGCAACCCTGTGGGATGGTACAGGGGCATGATCATTTCCGATTAAATTTAAGTGGAAAATACTACAGATTACTGATTAGTATTTCTTTAAAATTTGTTTTGGTACATGATGTACATTGTGAGGTTTGAGTCTTTGATGTGCGCCTGTTGTCATTGATGTTACCTAACGAGGAAGGAGTGCTGGACACTGTTGGGAAGCTGTTTTGAGCAGGGGGTGCTGCCGACGGAAATACGTAAATATTTAAATATTAATTGATTTCATTGTATTTTTTGAACTAGAAGGGAGGGGCTTGATACTGCATAGTTTTCTATTACGTTCATACACATGATCACATCACTATGCAAAACACATGCTTATACTATATAAAGTTTTCACAAATGCAATACATAGTGCTCCTTCACAATACAAAACAAAGAAACATCCATGCACACACCTTGCATGCAGAATAAAAACGTGCTGGGTTCAAAGCGTGATTCACAACACTACCCGAAACAAAAACACGGTATCTTTTCTTTCAATACGAAGTCGCAACACTTAAACCCACGAGTTCGACTGAAGCTTTTCCACAGGCCCAATACATAAATACATGGACAGCGAAGTTCTGCTCATTGTTACAAGCATGAGTTCACCACAAGCTGGCAACAGTACACCATAAAAGGCTATAAACGAAGCACATCGCTTGATAACTCAAGCTCACCTAAGTACTTCAAAAAATACTTGCATTATACTTAAATAAAATACAACCATGCCTTTCTGGATCCACTCTAATCCACACTGTAAATGCCACAGAGGCAATGCTGTAAGTAAATAGTTTCATAGTTTGCAATTATAAGTTCATGTTAAGAATGTTATTTACATGAAAAAGCATTTGATGTGTTTGTAATTACAAGTGTTTTATTTACATGTATTTGCATTGGGGAAAACACGTTGCCAATAAAATGGTGATTGTTTGTATTCTGTCTTTGTTATAGTTTTCACTCTGTCTGTGTAAGATGATGTATAGAGCCACAGTAAACAGCAAGTAAAGCTTACTATGACTCAACTCATCATTTTGCAAACAAGAGTTTAGCTAGTTGGATAGCTGCAGTTCTTACACTGTAGTGAAGAAAACAGTGAACACACTGTAGTGAACAATTTAAAGTGGTTTGAAGGTCCTAGGTCCTATTCTCTAGGAGCTGTTGAAATTGAAAAAATTTGTCATCTGTAATTTGTTCAAAAAGCTATTTCAATTCTTAACTTTGAAATATTCATATACAATTGCATGAGATAAAAATGGCCAAAGCAAAGGCAGTGCCACCTGTATCCATTGTTTGTGAACAATTTAAAAGTGGTTTACAATTTCTTCGTCCTTTTGTCTTGGAGTTATTGAAAATGAAATAATTTGTCATCTGTAATATGTTCAAAAAGTTATTGAAATGCCAAATTTGAAATATTCATATAAACTTGCAGCTCCCCAGCCAATCAAGGGGTCCACCAGCTGCTCCCAATCAAGGGGTCCACCAGCTGGTCCACAAAACACCTTCCAAGTACGCCTGGGTGATAAAGCCATATGTACCGCGATAGACACTTCATCAATAACAATAAGAAAATTGTTCGATAGAATGTTCGATAGTTTCACTTAAATGCATTAAATGCAAACCGCCAGGAAAGCACATAAATACGCATGAACAAACCCCAGGCGTGTTCCCTCCCTGGCTCATAAACAGCCTATCATATCCCTTGAGTGACACGCAAACAGCCAGTCATTTAACAGGTGTATGTTCAGTTGCACCATCGACATGTGACACAACAACAGAAACAGCGTGGAGTGAGAAATTGAGTGCAGGCGGTGAGGAAATTGTTGATAAAAAAAGGGACAGGTCAGCTCGCCAGTATGGCAGTTTTTTTATTTATTTTTTTAAGTCTGACCAATATAGTTTCATAGTTTAATTAATTCAAGTTTGACAAGGCAGGGTACAGTAGCATAAAAACACAGTTTTTTAACGGTGAATCCTGACATGCGTCAAACATAACAGCGATCAACATCATAAGCAACATATCATAACACCGTTGTGTGCAAACTGTGCAGGAAAACCATCCCGAGCAAGAGCGGGAATTCATTACATTACAGGCATTTAGCAGACGCTCTTATCCAGAGCGACTTACACAACTTTTACATTGTATCCATTTATACAGCTGGATATATACTGAAGCAATTTTGGTTAAGTACCTTGCTCAAGGGTACAACGGCAGTGTTCTACCCGGGCATCGAACCCGCGACCTTTCGCTTACAAGTCCCGTTCCTTACCCACTGTGCTACACTCCGTACCTCAACAAACTAAAATAAGTTTGTAATTCAACAAACTTATTTTATCACCTTAGCCGCTTCCATTCTTTGGAGTACGCTGTCATAACATTTTGTGTTATGACACCTAGGTGTATGTAAACTTTTGGCCTAAACCATGCATCTAAAAATTGTTTTCAAACAAATTCACAGATCTCACAAGCTGCAGTAACGTAAAAGAGTCTACAACCCATACAAAACATGTGTGAATGTCATCATATGTTCCCTTCTAAAAAGGACACCTTAATGTGGAAGCGAACATTTCGGTGTTTACTGGCATTATCAGGGTACAGCCCCGTGGGCGCCACAGGCTGTGCCAATGTGATTTGTTCTCGTTAGTATAGTGGCCAGTATCCCCGCCTGTCAAGGTGTGGCTAGCCGTGTATAGGTGTAACGCGTGACATGGAATCCATGGTTCGAATCCACCCGTGGGCAAATAAATAATCGTTTATAATTGATTTGTTTTTCACAAAAGTGTCTCACATATCACTTCTTCTTTTTTAGGTTTGATATTAACATGATATTTGTTCTCCACCTCCATTTTATTAGAGAGGATCAGGAAATCTTTTCTGCCAAATCAATACATATAAAGTTATCAAAGTATTTACATCAGATCAATTATTGCAACAGTACAAATAGGATTACAATATTACATATTACCATTCTTAATAAACACATAATCACAACAACAGCCAAGTATAAATGTAAAGCTATATTTGTATTTTTGTTCATAACAGTATTAGCAGGGTTGATATGCACAAGCATGAAATGGGATTGGGGCTGGGACTGGAGCAGGTGGATTTACCAAGGCTGCAAGGTGACAACTGGCACACATGCAGTCGGACTCCCTGCTGTCACATGCTGCCACGGCTGCTGGGTCTCCTGAAGCTACTCGGAGCTTGAGTGTTAAGAGAAGTACTGGCATTGGTCTGCTTTTGCCAAGTACTTCATGGGCCACTTCTGAAGCAGAAATTAGATTTTTATATACAGTGAGCTCCATAACGTTAGGGACAAAGCCATATTTTCTTTACTTGGTTCTGTACTTCATAATTTTAGATTTGTAATCAAACAATTCACATGTGGTTAAAGTGCAGCTATCAGCTCTCAGCTCTTATGAAAGGTTATTTTAATACATTTTGATTTCACCCTGTAGAAATAACAGCGCTCTCTATACATACATACAACCCCAATTCCAAAAAAGCTGAGACAGTATGGAAAATGCTAATAAAAACAAAAGGGAGTGATAATGTTAAATATTGTAAATTTTATTTACCCTGTACTATATTTAAAACACTACAACAGCACATTATTTGATGTTTTACCTTGTGAATTTAATTGTTTTTTTGAAAATATACACTCATTTCAAATCTGTTGACTGCAACACGCTCCAAAAAAGTTGGGACAGTCGAGTGTTTACCACTGTGTAACATCACCATTTCTTTTAACGCTTATTAAATTTGGGCAATATTTTTCAAGTCAAAGCAAATTTAAAAATTACTGCATTCTATTTTATTTGCATTTCATTTACCGTCTCGACTTTTTTAGAATTGGGGATGTACGTACATATTTTCAGGGTGCCATAATGTTCAGGACAAATGGTTTCACATGTGTTTCTGATTAGTCAGGTGTGTTCAATTGCTTCTTCAGTACAATTATAAGGTATGCCAATGGAAGGAAGCCATTATGAGGCTGGGATATATGAAAAAACAGTCAGAGACATAGGCCAAACCTTAAGCTTACCAAAGTCAACCGCTTGGAACATCATTAAGAACGAGAGCGCTGCTGAGCTCGGTAATCATAAAGGGCCTGGTAGGCCAAGGTGGACCTATACAGTTGATGACGAAAGAATTCTCGCTATAATGAAATAACATTAACTCGAAAACAGAGACCTGGACAGTAAAATTTGGGGAGGGTTTATATTTTCATGGGAACTGTACATCATGATGCTGTATAAATGGTAGGTTCTTTATGCCCTTGACCTTATGTTTTGCCATTTTGATACACAACCTTGTGTAGCTCTATCACCCAGTACTATCAAATTCTCAACATGAAAATTATTATTGTTATTATAATGATTTTCCACTGATCTCACTTTTTTGTGTGCTGTCAATCCAGGGGATAGGGTGGGAGGGGTAGTTAATATGAATTGCATTACACAAATTCTGTATTGTCTGAAGGTGGAGGCAGCAATATTTGTACTGTGTCCTGTTCTATATTGAATAGTTAAACTGACTAATAATAATAATAATAATAATAATGTAAGTATAGAAACATATAGATAGGAAGGCGTTTGTTAAGATGGCTGAATGACAGTACTGACGATGAACAATTAGAGATGGCATTACTTATTGCCTTGACAGCAATGGTGTAATAAGTAATAATAGAAAGTTAAGGGCAGAGACGAAAATGTCGTTCCTGCATCCGGGACGGAACAGCGCAGCGAAATCAACGTGCGGCCGAAATCATATTATATCTGTAGCGTTAAGAACTACCGTTGAGAATGAACGGGAAAAGTTAAGGGAAGTTAAGCTTAACTATTCACGAGTCCCACGGGGCGTTCGATTCCCCGACGGAGAGAATGTTTTTTTTTGTTTTTTGACCGTTACCCCTGCCCGTTTTTGGAATTCGGTGGAACCTAGGGATCACCGTTGAAGACAGACAACACCGCGGATTCTGGAGGTGACTTCGGCTCTGTTTGTGCAGTGGGGAATTAGCTCAAGTGGTAGAGCGCTCGCTTAGCATGCGAGAGGCAGCGGGATCGATGCCCGCATTCTCCATCTTCGCCTTCACAAGTCCCCCGGCAGTCATTTTCCCGTGTTCCGACAAAAGGCAGACGTGTTTGGCCTGGATACCGGAACCCAAAGCGCCACACAGATGGATGGCTTCAGTACAGACTTTGATTCAAAGAAGAATCCGGAGACCTCATTCCAATCGCTTACCTTTACCTCCTTGTGTCCTTTCCTAAGCCTCACCCATCGGAAGGGACAAGGATAGCGGAATCAAAGAAGCGTGTACTAGCCAACCGGGGACATCCTCGTTCAGCCAAACGTGTTTTGAAGCCACTATTTGTCACATCTGGCTTCTGTTTGAAGCCAGATGTGACAAATAGGGAGAGGTAGTTCCACAGGTTGATCATTTATGTCTCACTCTTTCCGAACCTAGGGGTCCCTGTTGAAGACAGACAACACCGCGGATTCTGGAGGTGACTTCAGCGCTGTTTGTGCAGTGGGGAATTAGCTCAAGTGGTAGAGCGCTCGCTTAGCATGCGAGAGGCAGCGGGATCGATGCCCGCATTCTCCATCTTCGCCTTCACAAGTCCCCCGGCAGTCATTTTCCCGTGTTCCGACAAAAGGCAGACGTGTTTGGCCTGGATACCGGAACCCAAAGCGCCACACAGATGGATGGCTTCAGTACAGACTTTGATTCAAAGAAGAATCCGGAGACCTCATTCCAATCGCTTACCTTTACCTCCTTGTGTCCTTTCCTAAGCCTCACCCATCGGAAGGGACAAGGACAGCGGAATCAAAGAAGCGTGTACTAGCCAACCGGGGACATCCTCGTTCAGCCAAACGTGTTTTGAAGCCACTATTTGTCACATCTGGCTTCTGTTTGAAGCCAGATGTGACAAATAGGGAGAGGTAGTTCCACAGGTTGATCATTTATGTCTCACTCTTTCTGAACCTAGGGGTCCCTGTTGAAGACAGACAACACCGCGGATTCTGGAGGTGACTTCGGCTCTGTTTGTGCAGTGGGGAATTAGCTCAAGTGGTAGAGCGCTCGCTTAGCATGCGAGAGGCAGCGGGATCGATGCCCGCATTCTCCATCTTCGCCTTCACAAGTCCCCCGGCAGTCATTTTCCCGTGTTCCGACAAAAGGCAGACGTGTTTGGCCTGGATACCGGAACCCAAAGCGCCACACAGATGGATGGCTTCAGTACAGACTTTGATTCAAAGAAGAATCCGGAGACCTCATTCCAATCGCTTACCTTTACCTCCTTGTGTCCTTTCCTAAGCCTCACCCATCGGAAGGGACAAGGACAGCGGAATCAAAGAAGCGTGTACTAGCCAACCGGGGACATCCTCGTTCAGCCAAACGTGTTTTGAAGCCACTATTTGTCAGATCTGGCATCTGTTTGAAGCCAGATGTGACAAATAGGGAGAGGTAGTTCCACAGGTTGATCATTTATGTCTCACTCTTTCCGAACCTAGGGGTCCCTGTTGAAGACAGACAACACCGCGGATTCTGGAGGTGACTTCGGCTCTGTTTGTGCAGTGGGGAATTAGCTCAAGTGGTAGAGCGCTCGCTTAGCATGCGAGAGGCAGCGGGATCGATGCCCGCATTCTCCATCTTCGCCTTCACAAGTCCCCCGGCAGTCATTTTCCCGTGTTCCGACAAAAGGCAGACGTGTTTGGCCTGGATACCGGAACCCAAAGCGCCACACAGATGGATGGCTTCAGTACAGACTTTGATTCAAAGAGGAATCCGGAGACCTCATTCCAATCGCTTACCTTTACCTCCTTGTGTCCTTTCCTAAGCCTCACCCATCGGAAGGGACAAGGACAGTGGAATCAAAGAAGCGTGTACTAGCCAACCGGGGACATCCTCGTTCAGCCAAACGTGTTTTGAAGCCACTATTTGTCAGATCTGGCATCTGTTTGAAGCCAGATGTGACAAATAGGGAGAGGTAATTCCACAGGTTGATCATTTATGTCTCACTCTTTCCGAACCTAGGGGTCCCTGTTGAAGACAGACAACACCGCGGATTCTGGAGGTGACTTCGGCTCTGTTTATGCAGTGGGGAATTAGCTCAAGTGGTAGAGCGCTCGCTTAGCATGCGAGAGGCAGCGGGATCGATGCCCGCATTCTCCATCTTCGCCTTCACAAGTCCCCCGGCAGTCATTTTCCCGTGTTCCGACAAAAGGCAGACGTGTTTGGCCTGGATACCGGAACCCAAAGCGCCACACAGATGGATGGCTTCAGTACAGACTTTGATTCAAAGAAGAATCCGGAGACCTCATTCCAATCGCTTACCTTTACCTCCTTGTGTCCTTTCCTAAGCCTCACCCATCGGAAGGGACAAGGACAGCGGAATCAAAGAAGCGTGTACTAGCCAACCGGGGACATCCTCGTTCAGCCAAACGTGTTTTGAAGCCACTATTTGTCAGATCTGGCATCTGTTTGAAGCCAGATGTGACAAATAGGGAGAGGTAGTTCCACAGGTTGATCATTTATGTCTCACTCTTTCCGAACCGAGGGGTCCCTGTTGAAGACAGACAACACCGCGGATTCTGGAGGTGACTTCGGCTCTGTTTGTGCAGTGGGGAATTAGCTCAAGTGGTAGAGCGCTCGCTTAGCATGCGAGAGGCAGCGGGATCGATGCCCGCGTTCTCCATCTTCGCCTTCACAAGTCCCCCGGCAGTCATTTTCCCGTGTTCCGACAAAAGGCAGACGTGTTTGGCCTGGATACCGGAACCCAAAGCGCCACACAGATGGATGGCTTCAGTACAGACTTTGATTCAAAGAAGAATCCGGAGACCTCATTCCAATCGCTTACCTTTACCTCCTTGTGTCCTTTCCTAAGCCTCACCCATCGGAAGGAACAAGGACAGCGGAATCAAAGAAGCGTGTACTAGCCAACCGGGGACGTTCTCCTTCAGCCAAACGTCTGTTTGAAGCCACGTCAATTGCAGATGTGACAAATAGGGAGAGGTAGTTCAACAGGTTGATCATTTATCTCACACTCTTTCCAAACTAAATACTTCAGCAAAGGATACCCTCGCGATACCTTGCTCAAGCATCCTTTGGGAGCTACCAATCTCCTAGATCCCTCAAGGAGCATTTATCGAGTTGGAGTGTCCTTGACGATGACCGACCTCTTTCGATCTCTGGGCCAAGCGAGGACAGTGGACACAAGTGGATGCTCTACTCATTAAAACACCTCCCATTGCTGAAACCCAGGATTGAACCAGGATCTTCAGTCTAACAAATGATAAATCTGTAGACAAATAGTTCTCAAAGACAGCTAGTTGTACTGTTCATCTTCAGACAAAATATTTTCCATGTAACAAAAATAATCATACCACATTGTTTTCCACTTTTAACTGGAATACCCTGAAAATGTAGATGTAAATGCAGAAAACCCTTATCTATACAGTCATTAAAGTTTTCATTCAGTGAAAGTTTTCAATTCAATTTGCAGACTGCATTCAAACTTAAAAGGAATATGGATTTTTGTGCTGTGTATTAGCTACGCAAGGTCTCTGACCCCAAATAGGCAATAAAGTAATAACACTTTCAAGGGCGAAAATTTGAAGACATTTTGTGTACATTTGAGAGACCTCTCATGTGGCCCTAATTGCCCCAAAGGCATTCCTTTGGTGTTTGCAATGGGGAGGGGGACCAATTGACAGTGAGGAAATGGATTACATTACTGTACTCACACAGAGCAAGTCTGCCAGATCAGTTTACATCGCCTGTTTCTTAAAGGCAGTAATCTAAAAAGTAGATATCCAACGTACCCAAACCCCAACTAACAGTTAGTCTACAGGTTAACTTGTAGGCTATGTACAGCATGTGTAGTTTATGGTTCATATATATGCATTATTATTATTATTATTATTATTATTATTATTATTATTATTATTATTATTATTATTATTATTATTATTATCAGTTATGCATAATAAACAGTACAGAGATGATATCTCTACAAAAACATGTATGCAACTTACAAAAATTCCAAGTTACTTATGCATACACAGCACTGTCTATAAAACTTTAATTAAAACCTGATAAATCTGGGCCTTCCATTAAAAGTAATGATATCAAAATTAAGCCAAGTTACAACAAACAATATTGGCTAATAATATCTTAGCTCCCAGAAATTAAGCTAGCTCTATTCCAAAGCAATGCTGCTGTCCAATATTTCCTAAATGATTTCATGTAACTTGGCCCTGCATTTTTCATCTTACCATCTGATGAAAATTTGACATTTTTTTAATGCACCTTTTTGTCAACTCAAACCTGGCTATTCTGTTCTTGAGGTGTATCACTGGTTTGCATCTTGCAGTGAACCCCTGCAGTTATGCTGGTGTAGTCTTCTCTATATGCTAGTCTTTGACATATCCTGGAGAGTATTCTTAATTTGTTCAACAGTTAAAAAGGTTGTTTTTCTTCACAATCAAAAGTATTCTTTGGTCTTCCACTACAGTGGTCTTCCGTGGTCTACCAGGTTGTTTGCTATTACTGAGCTCACTAGTGTGCTCTCAATAATGTACCAGACAGATGACTTTGGCACACTCAACATCTGGGCTTTGTCCCTTATTGATTTGTTCAGATTTTTCCACCCATTGTTGGCTTGGGTTACTGGCATTAACACTTCATTGGTCCTCATGCTGAGAGACAACAGCAACATAGTCAAAATGCAAATTGCACACCTAAAACTCTAGGACTCCAGACTGAGGATGCGAATTTCATGCAACTATTTTAATCGATCATTGGTGCCCATTAATCAATTAATAATGATTAACTAATAAGCTCTAAAAAAATCTACTATGTGGCCTATAAAAAGAAAGATGCAAAATAGGCCTTCCAATGAATAAATTGTATATATCGCAGAGGTTGAAAATCTGAAAAGCCGTAACGACCAGAAACAAAACTATACAAGCACAGATTACTGGACTGAGAAATCTACACAGGACAAGAGATACAGCCGACATTTTCATTACAGGCTGGCTGAACTGTCACTAAGATATGACAAAAGTTATTGCTTATTAATGCATCACTTTGTACTGTAATAACCACTTTAGTTTTTTCTGACAACATTTGTAGCAGCCAATGCAGCCTTATAATAAAAAGACCACATTACTATTCAGTAGTGTACATGGTTTTCTATACTGCAAGTGGTAGGCTATTCATTTAACAAAATAGTGCCCAACGTTGTAATGCAGGCCTCTTGATGTGCAGGAAACAAAAAAGTTAAGTAAGGGTGTGAAATAGAATGAAGTAGCATGAAACCCCCAACAAAAGACCACAAATAGGCCATACCTATTCCTAAAGGCAGTAACATACAGCCATAACATAAACAAGGAAGACAGAAATAACTAATAATTAATTATTTTATCTTTCCGATTCCATACAGAAATGACATGAAGACCTGACTTGGACGCACTTTTGGCTAATTCTTTTTGCTTAGACACTTTACTTACCACCTTGAATGCCTGGGTGTTGGGAATATTACAAATTAAATTTATTAATAGGAAGTAGTTGAGAATTAGTAACTAGTTAATAGTAAGTGAGCAGACACAACCTTTCCTCCCATATTTATATTGAATTGATTAATATACTGTAATCTCTTATGTGGACAACACACACTCAAAAGGCCATCATACTTTTTAAAATATTGTCGTATCACTGATAATCCAGAATAAGAAAATATTTGTCCCGAATACTATTGTTTCATGTTTCTTTTATCATGTGACACTCTATATCTAAACTGAATTTTTGCCCATGTATCCTTCACTCCTGCCACCAATTTCTGTGCTGTGCTATAATGGTATTTTATGTCATTTTTCACCAAATAACTGGTTTATTACACTAAATACAGTTATTTATGGTGATATATTGTTCAAAATTCAGAGTTTATTGACTTCATAAACTTACAATTTATAATTATTTTATTGTGCATTTACTGATGTTTGTCTTTGTAATGTAATAAGTTTCTCATACATGTTTTTTTTTTTTTTTTTAACTGTGGTTTTGTCTTCATCCTTAAATGCTTCCAAGAACCTTTGGTAGTAGTTGCCTATTTCGCCCATTTGACTTGTCCATTGACTTGTGAATGATGAATTATGATTTTGATAAATGGACAAATAACTCAAAAACCCTACAAGGTATGTAAAAACCAACCAAGAGCAAAAATACAGTCCTTAAGTTTATTAAAAACGGAACACTAACCACAGCAATAGTCGTTGGAAAACTGTAAAAGCAGGGTTGAGGTTGAAGCTTGGCTACAGACGTCCAGCAACCTTACACTTTTCAATATTAGGCCTATATGGGCAGAAAATATACGATGGTGTATTTTTCGATCTCTGGCTTTTCGTCAGTCGTTCAATTGTAGTTGAAAACGCGTTTAGCTATAGCCTGGCTACGCCCTATGGGATTCCAACTATATCTATATCTCATCATTTAAATCGAGATATATATCTATATTAACGTTTTGAATAGTAAAAACTTAAATCTTCCATACAACTGAATTGCGGAGGTTCCATACATCTGAACGGCGAAAGGAGCTACAATCTTACTAGTCAAAATGTAATTAGGCTATGTTAAATTAGCATTTTGAGTAGCCTACTCATAAATGACTTACATATATCTGCAATGTGAATCCGGTTAGGCTATTATGTTAAAAGGGCTTGCCATAAACATCCGGGTTCTGAGTTGTCTTGAACGCAGCATGAAATGATGCCCGAATTTCCGACGTATCTGAGTTCGACAACCGTTCAGTTGGTTTTTTCAAACGTCGGATCTCGTTTTTAACAAGTTCCGAGTTGTCTTAAACGTAGCACAGATAGTAAATGAAAAGTTCAAAGTAGCCATTCATGGATTGGAAATATTAGGCTTTCTCACTGTAAGAGGTTGTTGTATTCGTGGGAAGACTGTCGGGTGTAGCCTACTGTCATGGCCGTTGGAATTCGTGTTATAAAGAGGTACCCCTATATATATTTTTATTTGCATTGCAAATATTTCATTTAGAATATGTAACGTCAGCTCATTTCATTTCATTGTAGGATAATAACCTTATACATCCGGGCCGCTAGATGGCGCTTTCTGTCTGTCATCAATGGTAATTATGTTTCATGCTTGGATTTCAGAATAAATCCAGCATCGAATTGTAATGCACACTAATAACTTGTCGTGCTTTTTGTCGTATATTTTTCTATCATACTGCAGGTTGGTAAATGCTAGTGTACACAATATAATCATTAGATTTTCAAAGGTAAAGATATATAGCGTCTTGTCGTTGTTAAGGTTGAGATTAAGTACAGCGTTACATGAAAATGTGTTAACGTGCCAACCAAATCCAATTGTTTACGATGCTATTCAAATTCAATCCCTGTGTTTACTTTCTTCACTGAGAGAAGAAAATGAAAAGACTCAAACAATCAAAGCTCAGCTTTGGGAAGAGAAGAGATACAGGACAAGATGAGGGGACTGAGAGAAAAAGAAGGAGAGAAGGTGATGGAGATGAGAGAGGAAGAGTGCCCACTGCGTCCAGGATAGGGTTATGGCGCTTAAATATTTTTTGTTTATAATGTTTTATATGTGGTTTATTTCGCTTTTGTGAATTTCTGTGTATTGCCAGTGTTACTTATTGTGTTTTTTTGTGCAGCCCTTTGGGGCATGCTTTGTGATATTAGGCTAAAATAAACTTTGACTTGACTTGATTAGCATTATGTCCCTGTGCTGTTCAACACAAACAAAAACTGACCTGATCCAATTCAAACAATTTAATTACCACAGAGATATATACAGTATGTTCTTTGGTAATTACAGTGGAACCTATAGGCTCAATTTAACAACACAAACACCAAGTGTAATTATAATGTAATAATATAGTATTATTGTATAAATATATTATTGTATAACACACATTTTGCTTATGTTTATGTAGCCTACTCTTTGAGATTTCTATAATTCAAATCCAAAATTATGCAAACTCAAACATAAAGATGAAATAAAGGTGTATATAGTTTGACTTTATTTTTTTATACACTTTGGCAGGACAGACAAGTGAGGAGTCACAGCGAAAGGGACAGGCAGCGAATACAGAGAGTGAGAGAAAAGGAGAGGACGGTGAGAGAAATGAACAGAAAGAATGTAATGTTGAAGGCAGAGAGACAAGAGGATATGAGAGAGAGGGAGCAGGTTATGGAAAGCAGAGAGACTCTGAAAAGGAGGCTGAGAGAAAGAGCACAGGAGACCCCAAGGGAAAAGAGAGAGAGAGAGACCAGACAAGCATAGTGTTACTGGAGGAGACAAGGCTGGAAGAGAGGTAACAGGAGAGACAAAAGGAAAAGAGAGAGAGAGACCAGACAAGCATAGTGTTACTGGAGGAGACGAGGCTGGAAGAGACGTAACAGGAGGAGAGGAGAGAGAGCTGAGAGGTGAGAGAGCTGATGTCAGTCAAATAGACACATTTCTACACAAATTTGATCCAGCCAAGTTTAAAAATAAACCACTAACAGATGAGGATAAGTACTGCCTTCTCAAGAATAAGTGGGTCAAACATAACCATAATTACCCTAAAACAAAGTTTGGTGAAAAGCAATTATGCTATAATGTAAAGTGGGAGGAGAAATATCCTTGGCTTAGATATTCAGTTTCAGAAGATTCCACCTACTGTGCTATTTGTATGTCATTCAGCAAAAAAAACAACAAACACCATTTTCATAAAAGAAGGATTTCGAGACTGGAAAAATGAAATTGGAGAGAAGCGGGGAATCATTTTGAACCACAGTTGCAGTCCAGGGCACCTAAAGGCCTCTGAGCTTGCTGAGAATTTTCTGTCAGTTGCACAAGGGCAACAGAAAAGCATTAATTCTGTTCTAAGCAGTGCATATGCCGAGAAGGTTAGTGTGAATCGCAAAGCTCTCCTTTTCATTCTAGATGTTATAATCAATCTGTCAAAGAGGAACATAGCACTGCGTGGTAACTGGACAGGAGAAAGTTAAGATGGCAACTTTAATCATTTCCTCACATGGAAATCTTCATTCGACACCACACTGAAACATCATCTCTAGACAGCACCAAAAAATGCCACATACATAGGACCAAGGATTCAAAATGAACTAATAGCATGCTGTGAAGCTGAGATTCAGGAGGACATAGTTAAGGAAATCAAAAAAGCCAGGTTTTTTACAGTTCTTGCAGATGAATCAATGGATGTGAGTGGGACAGAACAACTGTCTATCTGTATTCGCTACATAAACCATGACAATGGAGCTGAAGTATGTGAAGCGTTCTTGGGTTTCTGTCCTCTTGCCAAACAAGATGCTGCATCTATTACAGAAGCCATCCTGTCAAAATTGGAGAAGTTGGGTCTGGAGATTGAATATCTCAGGGGGCAGGGCTACGATGGAGCCAGCACAATGAGTGGGCATGTGAGTGGAGTACAACAACACATTAGAGAGCTTCAACCGCGGGCACTATTCACACATTGCTGAAGCCACGCACTCAACCTTGTGGTAGTCGATGGATGTTCTGACATCCCCCTCATCAGGAATACCATGGCTACCATTGAGAATGTTGCAGTGTTTTTCTCTGCCTCTGCTGTTAGGAAGAACATGTCACAAGGACACCCACAAGGAAGCAAGGAAACACAGGCAAGTGACAAAAGAAAAACAGGAGGCATCCCACTCATGTCGGACACATGCTGGGGCTCCAGAGGAAAGACAGTGGGTGCTTTTCTGGATCACTTCAATGCAGCCCACTCTGCACTCATAGAAATAGAATCAGGAACATCATCAAACTACAACAAGGCTAGCAACCTACGGCACAGTATAGAGTCATTTGACACAGTTGTCACTGCTATCACAACAAACAAAATTCTAGGCTATATCCAACCATTGACTAAAGCATTACAGTCACCAAATATCGACCTTGTGACTGCCTACAGAGAGGTGGCTCAGGTCATTTCTACGTTGAGAATGAGGAGGGCTTCAGCGAAATTTATGAAAAGTCAACAGAACTTGCCAGCACCATTGAAGTGGTTCCGTCAAAAAAGTGTGTGACCAATAGGCAGCAAAACAGAGAGAACACACCATCGCAGTCCATAGGAGAACATTACAGAATCAATCTGTTCTATCCTTTCATTGACCACGTGACAAGCCAACTAAACACCAGGTTTGTGGAAAACTCAGAGCTAGCTATGCTTGTTATGTACCTTATACCTTCAGCTCTGTCCAAACTCACAAAAGAAAAGCAAGAAATGATGGTGTCATGGTACAGAGAAGACCTCCCTCAGCCAGACTCCATCGACCAGGTGATTCACAGATGGAAGGTAAAGAACCAACCTCAAAAAGCGCTGGCATCGACAGCAAAAGAAACATTGGATCACATTATGGAATACTACCCCAACATCTGATGTATCCTCTCCATCTACCTCAGACTACCAGTGACCACCTGTTCCTGTGAGAGGTCGTTCTCTGCATTGAGGCAGCTGAAGACCTGGCTACGATTGAGCATGGGCAATGAGAGGCTATCAGGACTTGCAATGATGCACCTGCATAGAAACAGAGCACTAGATCCTGAAAAAGTTCTCAGGCGCTGGGATGTCTCTGAACACAGAAGGATCGCATTGGCGTTTGATAAAAAGGTAACATCTATGCTAGATAATCTTTGAAACATTTCCTATATGAGGCCATTCATGTTTGGAATATTTGATGCTGTATTGTTAACAATAAATATTCATGTAGGCTAATTCATGTCATTTCAGTGAGTCTACATGGACATGGTTGAACCCTGACAAAACACTGCCCTCTCTTCGGATGATCTCCACTGCCCTCTCCATGGATCAGTGTGTTTCAGTTGTGACAACCCCTCCACCTGGTCACTAGGTGTCCCTGTTTCTCTTATATTGTGTTTTGCAAGTGATGAATGGAGGGTCATCAGCCTACACCTGGGCCCGGTGTGCTCTGCCATATAAATACCTCCCTCATTCTGCAGTCTTACTCTCTCTGAGGGAGATCCCCTCTCCCCGGCAGGCATGACGACAGTATGTGGTTTTCTTTTGTGTTTTGTTCTTCATATACATTGCCACACACTCAACATGCTTTTCATTACTGATGTACTGATTGCTGCACATTTCATTGGTTGACTTATGTTTTTTGGACCAATAAATTACTTTTCTTAGCAGGCCGCTCGTGTTGTCTCCCTACTTTGTCGCAGCCTTTGAGCTGGGTAGTGAATAGTTTATGGAGTAGCCAGCCAGGCTACTCAGGGAACTCAAAAAAATGTCCCCTAGCAGGCTCGGATTTTGGACCTCGGTATTTCTAAAACCCTGGGTACGGCCATGTCTACTGTACGGGAGAAAGAGATGTTCATGGTTCTTCGGTGGTGCTATGTCTTGTGCCAGCGTTGTAATTGTGACATTCGTAATACCCTGTGCAATGTTGTGACTTTGTGTTGTTAGGTTCGTTGACACTATATAACCACATTTTCCCCGTATCTTTACGCTACCCTTACCCCCGAGGTGGCTGCTTGTTGCGTTTAAACCAGTGTTTTAAACAGGCTACTGATGACCACAGCTCCGTGGCACGTGACACAACCAAAACATGTAGGCTACATACTAGCTGTTATACTAACTGTCTTGTTGTACATAGTACATACTAACGTAGGATGTAGTATGTAGAAAGTTAGTAGGCTTATGTGGTTTCGAACACAGCTCTCCATTTAAAATATCACAGAAAATATAAATTGAAAACGTGATATTTTGACGCAGGCTACTGTGGCAGGGAAATCGTGCGTTGGTCTCTGTTGAGCTCCAAAAAATGAAAAGAGTAACCAAATATTTTCCCACGATGAGTTGGGTTAGAATACAACCGAGGGCACATTCATTTGCTAAGATAATAATTTGGTGCAAGTAAAACCGTCATATATTAAAAGTGTCAATTTGCATATATACATTTTATTGTGCAATCTTGTTTCCTTAACCCTTCAGAATGCTTTTTCTAATATTCTAATTCAGTGTTCAAGAACTCCATTTCTTTCAATTACCAGTGGTGATTGTTACATGAATGTTCAGCTTATTCATTCTAATGACATAAAAATAGTAATCAATCATTACTGTGTGCTTGTTTATAAAAAGGTTTATTCACATTTTTTAAATAGTACTGATTCAGAACATTGCTAAACAGTAAACCACAAATCTGGTTTCCAGAGTTTTATCCGGTTATGAAAATTTTCTATTTTGAAACACGCCCATCATGAAAACAATTTTAATTACGAATTAAATACAGATGGCATCTGTTAGGGCATCTTTCAAACAGTGCCATAGCAGCCTAAAATCTGAATTATTATGCAAATGAGCATAATAATAATAATAATAATAATAATAGAACAGTAATAAATTTATTTATTTATTTATTTATTTATTTATTTATTTAGGATCCCCATTAGTTATTACCTCAGTAACAGCTATTCTTCCTGGGGTCCACACAAAAGACAAGACAAGATAAGACACTCAAAAATCACATTATAGACAATCCACATTATCAACAAAACAAAATGAAATAAAAAAATAAGACAAAATAAGTAGTTCTCTCACATTCATAATGTCACCTCAACAATAAATGGTTAAAAGCAAATAATACAGTTAGTAGGCTAGGTATATATAAGTACTGTATATATATATATATATATATATATATATATATATATATATATATATATATATATATAACTGCCCAATACTGCTAGTGCATTGTGAAGCCTTACCTCGGTTAACACCACAAATATAATCAACCTTCACATACAGAACATCATATGTAGCCTGAACTGAATTCTTTCTGAATAATTGCTGTTCTTAATTTCTTTTTAAAACTGATTTTACTGATAATCTGGGTTAAATGTTGTGGTAGTTTGTTCCAGGTTGATATAGCCCTATACATTACAGTTTTCTTTAAAGCATTGGTTTTAGGTAAAGGTAATGTGAAGCATCCCATAAAGGCATGTCTGGTGTCATAATAATGTCTATCATTGGTGTGTGTTAACTGTGAATATAAGTATGTAGGTTTTCTTAAGGCACAAATGTTTCTTATATACATGACCAGGCTGTATGCCAGTCTCTCTTCCACCCTCATCCATAACAGCCTGGCATGCATCCCTTCCACACTGTCCCTCATTGAGCAGTGCAGAGCAAGGTGGGCAGCTCTGTTTTGAGTGAGCTGGATCTTATTAAGCTCTTGTTCTGAAGCACTAGACCAGATTGCTGGACAGAAATCGAGGTGGGATAAGAATAAAGATTGTATTACTTGCTTAATTGTTATCTCTGTTAAAAAGTAAGCGCACCTTCTAATGATCGAAATGCCTCTACTCATTTTGGCAACCATTTTATTAATGTGAGTTGACCATGACAGTGTTCCCTCAAGTGTGACACCCAACAACAATAAATGAAAGACTATATTAAATGGACAGCATATGTTATGACATCTGAATGGCATCTTGTATACAGTGCTACAGCAAATGAAAAAAATACTACTACTGCTAATAATAATA
Source organism: Anguilla pacifica (assembly GCA_039654925.1). Classification (NCBI taxonomy): domain Eukaryota; kingdom Metazoa; phylum Chordata; class Actinopteri; order Anguilliformes; family Anguillidae; genus Anguilla; species Anguilla pacifica. Next base: position 6,883,187 of record CM077300.1, on the reverse strand, counting down.
ATAATTATATATACAGTAGAGTAATATCTGAATGTCATAACCACTAAGGTTAATGGGGTTACTGTTTTCGTTACCTTAGAATGAGCCCTTTTTTTATATCTACATAGGGAGCGGGACCTCTCCCATGGAGGCCGCCATGTTGTACCGCCATGTTTCTACAGTAGCCCAGAACGGACAAACAGCTCTAGAGAGGGCCTTTCGCGTTTTTAATTTAGGTGGGTGGCGCGAATGCATGGGTTGGGAAAATGAAGAAGATGAAAGAAGAGACTGGGTCGTCATATATTGTCTTGGACAATCCGTTTGTGAAATATACGCGCATTTGTGATGTCTGGGTACCTTCCAAAATACCTGTGCCTAATACCACACGTGTTGTTTACGGCGTTGTCGCCCTTTTTACTACAGTCTGGCTTGATTGACAATCCATTTATTCAGTTGGTGAGAGTATAAGCTTTCTAACGATGTATAACATGTCTAATTTTTACTTTTGGAATAGCGTTTTATTGGTCAGCGTAATCGGAAGTTTTGTTATTATCGCGTTCACTCTGTGGTAGCAGTAAAAGAGGATGCACCTAACGAAATGTTGTCAACGATTTTTCGTGATTTCTTGGGAAATACGATTATTATTGAGGACTTCTGGGCATAGCTAAGCCATATGTTGACTGATAGACCTAGCTGACATCGTTTTCTGGTGTAAGACAGAAGTGGATAGAAATTATTGATTTACTATCTCTGTCTCTATCTATTGAAAATAGGTAACATTTCATCATTGCTATGTAAGTATTACTGCTCAAAATATTTCGGTTATATACGTTATTTTTGAAATTGAGTGTCTTTAAATAGGTTTGTGGTATTTTATAATGAGGATATTTCACAATGTCGTGTAAGCATTAGTTAGCCAGTAGCCTAGTGTAATAGTTTCTTGTGACGCATCATGTCTTTCTATGATTTACCATGCAAAGCAGTTAACGTTAGCAATAAAACGCTACCACAATGCGGAAAAACTAACAATTATAATCGCTATCTTACGCTATCACCTATAGTTTTTCAGACTAAATACTAAATAACTAAATACAATTTATAAATCTATCAAGGAACCTCATCACTTGGATACTCGTAGACGACAACATCATTTTTGGAGCTTACAGGCCACCTTAGCTTCTACGTCGTTGGGGGGGGGGGGGGGGGGGGGTTATTCAGTTGGTTGCAACCTCACCGCTGGGTGCCACAAATCCACTGTACCTTTAATTGATCAAAGATGGATGGTCGGTGCACAATATTGTGATAGGTCACAGATGCTTTTATGTCATTTTTTGGCATAGTAAAATAAATCGTCCCATTTAGTGGCCTTTAAAAACATATATACACAGTGACAGGTGATACTGATGAAAATAACGAATTAGGTGCATAATAATAAAAATGATAAAAAAGAATGTAGCTAGCTATAGGTTATTTCAAGGACATTTCATTTTCTTAGAATGTCAGCTAGTTAGTTATATATAGAAAAGTTCCAGAGTTAATCCAGATAGCAAGTTTAAAGGATCATTCAAGGAAATGAAATACAATGGATAAATAAATAAGCGCATACAAAACAAGCTATTTATAATGCCAGAGAAAATACATTTAAAGGTTATAAATATGTGTAGGCTACCTTGTGGCTAATGTAAATTAAATTAATAACAAATTTTGTTTTGATTAGATTGCAGTTCTTTGTAGATTATTGGTAGCGAACGGGGATTTGACTGGATTTCACTACCAAGAATTACATAAACTCACGGCTTCTGTAGTGGAAATTTTTTGAGACTCCCCATGATTGTGATGACGTCACATGTTAAAGTTAGGGTGTACCCATCAAGGTTGGGCCAGATGTATCCTCCTAATTATCAGTAGTTATAGATAAGTTTTTATGAGTGTGACGACTTCAACATGCGTCATGATAAAGTAAACATCTACTCATATAATCAAAACAGTAGCCCTATCAGTAGTTATAGATAAGTTTTCATGCTTGTGACGACTTCAATATGCGTCATGATAACGTAAGCATCTACGTCATATAATCAAAACAGTAGCCCTATCAGTAGTTATAGATAAGTTTTCATGCTTGTGACGACTTCAATATGCGTCATGATAACGTAAGCATCTACTCATATAATCAAAACAGTAGCCCTATCAGTAGTTATAGATAAGCTTTTACGACTGTGACGACGTCACTATGCGTCATGATAACGTCATATAATCAAAACAGTAGCCTTAGAAATCTTACTATCAGTAGTTGTAGATAAGCTTTTGGAAACGCAAGAAACCACAGTATCCACTGTAGACAAAGAGCATGAGAACGCAGTAGACTTAGAAATCATATATACATATTCACTCACTCAGCAGAAAAGAACTAGTCACTGAACAGGTAAACACTAACTAGAAAACTAATATTTTACAGTGACCCATATGTAACTTGCACGCTTAATGAAAAATTACAGAAGGCTGAGACTTATATGCATACTGGAAACGTACAGAACAAGGAAAGTCTGTCTGGTGCCAACCAGGTCAGATAAGAGATGGTTAACATAAACATCATGTAGTGCCAAGAAGAACAGGTGTCTGGGACTTACGCAAATGCATAAGGGGTTATGGAGTTTGGGGAGTACATTTTGTGTATAAAAGGATTGTAAAACTGACAATCGAGGTTCAATTCGGCGGAATTGTTCCGGCTTTGTTGTGCACATGCACCGGTGCAAATAAAGTCTAAACCTTTCTGAAGAGCTTGCTGCCGTGGTGTCTTTTCCCTCGTGAAGTTGTTTTCTACAGATTGGCGATCGATTGGACTCAGAGAAGTTTGTCGTTTTCCTAGACCACGACATTTGGGGGCTCGTCCGGGATACGAAAGAGGAAGCACTGAAGCTCCCGGCTCCTGGAGACAGAGGCGGAGGGTGATAGCCCCTGAAAAAAGCTGACGAGCTTATCAAAAGGTGAGAGTATTTAACTACTTTGTTTCGGACTGGGGTGCTGTCCCCTCTGACCTCTGCTCCCTGAAGCCGGGAGTGAAAGCCTCTCGTACAACTAACCCGGCCAAATAACTCTGAAAATTGAGGGGAGGGAAGCGGCGAGCTCTTCAGAAAAGTACGCCGCAGACCGTGAGTGAATTGCGTGTGACGTGAGTGAATTGTGTGTGGTGTGAGTGAATTGTGTGTGGTATGAGTGAAAAGACGTCGTAAGAATTTTTTTATTTTTCAGAAAATTTTTGGGAAAAGTGTTGTTGGTTAGGAACAACATTGATAAAGCTGCTTATGCTTGAGTAGATGCTTATGCTGTGCGGAATTGTGTTGGAAACAGAATTGTTGAGTAGGAACAATTTTGGGAAAGGCCTATATTTGTTGCAAAAGTGAGAAAAACGGGAACTGGGAATTCAATATCCCTTTAGCGAAGTTTACACTGATGCAGGTGTGTGTGGCATTGAACGCCGTTGTTATATGTGGGGGCTCAGAGTCTTGGAAAGGCAGTAATTCCTGTAGTGGGTTGCATGCAAGAGCTCAGGTCCCGGGAATTGTCTTGGAAGAAGGCCTATTTTTTGTTGCAACAGTGTGGGTCACTGTTGCAGGTGTTTGTGTGGGGCTCAGAGTCTTGGAAAGGCAGTAATTCCTGTAGTGGGTCGCATGCAAGAGCTCAGGTTCCGGGATATAAAGAGACGCTGTGCTTATGCTGTGATTAGATGCTTATGCTGCGGGGAAATAACGTTGGAACAGAGGGAAAAAATTTTTTTGAGTGTATGTGTGTGTGTGTACAACTAAAATAACGTTGTATTAGGGAACAGAGGAAAAACTTTTTGTGTGTGTGTGTACGTACAATTATAGAGTGTGTGGAAGAGAGAACGGCAAGAGTGTAGAAGAGATAAGAAGGGAGAAAATAAGTGTAGAAATCAAGGTCGTGGGGAGCCTTGGCTGGAAAAATAACGGTTAAATCATAAAGAAATAGAAATAGAAGCCTCGGTTGGGAATAAAGGTTAAATAGAGATAAAATATATGAAAGTATTAGAGTATCCTGTCCTGCCACCGTAAAATAATGGGAAAAGAAGAGAAAACGCCAATTGAGATAATTACAGGAAAATATCCTAAATGTGAACAGGAGATAGAGAAAATATCAGAAAAATGGACAAAAAGAACTAAAAAATTGGCGACAAAATGGCCAAAAGGGGGTACGTTTGATAGAGAAATATGCGATCAGATGGGAGGGGTAATAGCAAATTATAAACCAGAAGATAAGTCAGAAACAAGAAAGCTAAAAAGAGAACAGGAAAAAACAATTTTAGGATGGTTTAGGTCCGCTTCCCTAGAAAGAGATGTAGGATTAAAAAGGGATTGCAGTGAAATAATGACTCACCCTCCGTATGCCCCACAATCACCAAGACATGCGGTAATAGAAGGGAAAGGCTTGTATCCAATATGCCCGGTAACAACTGCAGTGTATCCGGTAGTAAAGGGACAGGTGGAAATAAAGGGGTGGGTAGAACATGAGAAAGAAGAACAACTGGGGATAGAGAGAGCGCGGCTCGAGCAAGAAAAGGAAAAAATAGAAACAAGGGTAGCAGAGCTGAAGGGAGAATATAAAGAAGTGGAGGAATTAGAAGAGCTGTTAAAAGAAAAATATAACCAGTATGATGAATATCATAGCAGGTTAATAAGAAAGGCAAAAGAGATAAGAGACACTGAGAAAAAACAGCGAGCGTCTAAAATAAGCGAAAAGCCTGAACAGGTGGGGTCAAAAAGGGACGGGGAAACACATAAAAGACGCGAAATTGCGGGGTGGGAAAACACAAAATGGGAAAAGTGTCCGTATAATACGTGGGAAGAGCTGAAGCCTAAAAGTACAGAGGGAACTGAATCCCGAGATAAGCATAAGCCAAGGTTAGCAAAAGGCACAAATAAAAAACAAATCCCCCAGACAGAGTATAAACTAGAATATAATAAAGGGGGGGAGGAGTCCTCCCCAGCAGAAAAAAGTGAGGCAAGCGATAGTGAAGCGAGCCAGGCAAGGAGTAGCGAGGCAGAAGAGTCAGAGGGGGGAGAAGGGCCTGCACAGGTGGGGGGAGACTTAGCTGGGCGATATCAAAACGTAAGAAAAAGACCGCCAACCCGGCGTAACCCAGCAGCAGAAGGGTATAGCCATAATGCTAAAAGCCCCAATACCATAGCACCATTATTGATTAGGGAAGGTGGTGTACCCCGATACATTCCCTAGTCCACCCAAGATATGTATAATGTAATAACCAATCTCCCTGAGTTGCAGAATGGGGCAGGCCACTGGATCGGGGTGCTGGAGGAGGAGACGACAGGCCGGCTCCTGGCTGTGGGTGACCTGAAGGCTCTCCTGGGGAAGGTTGTGGGGATGAAAACAATGCTGGACATATTTGAACAGGCTGGCTTTGACAAAAACCATGCGCAGTCTCCAGCAGTGGACGGTGGGCCGTTTGATAACGTGCGTGGGGTTGTTTGGGCTGCTCTACGAGCCCTGTATCCCGCACGACCGGACATAATGACCTTAACGGGGCCGCCGTTAAAAGAAAATGAACCACCAGCAACATACATCCAAACGCAGTTGCGCAGGTGGAGATTGATGACTGAGAGGGATGTACAGGACGATCCCATAATGACCACCCTCTTCCGGAAAGCCGTCCGGGAGGGGATGTCACAGGAAGTGGGGCGCCGCCTCGATGAGGTGGTGGGGCTGAACACCATGGCACACAGAGAGTTTGTTGATCATGTGGTACACGCTGTAGAAAGTCAGCGGAAAGAGGGGAAAAAGCTGGAAGATCAAACAAAAGACATTCAAAGGAAGCTACTGCAGTTGCAGCTGGAGGAGCTGAAAACCAAAGAAAAAGAGGCGGAAAAAGTGGCATCTGTGAAAATACAGAAGATGGACAATGGGTTCTTTGACTTTGAAGCCGCCCCCACGCCTGAACCATGGAGTGGTCTGACGGTGCCCCGGCCAACGGTGGTCTACAACTTCTCTGGCATCCCTCACCCGGTGGCCATGCAAGGTAGTATGAACGGGGGAGGGCCACAACCGGGTGGGAATCATGTGGGGGGAGGGCCAGGGAATGGGGGTCAAAACACCCAGTGGAGAGGGCAGCAGAATCAGAATAATAACATGCAAAATATAAATTGGAACCAACAAGGTTTTCCTAATCAACAGAGACAGGGCCCCATAGTTTGCTATAGATGTGATCAGGAGGGGCACATAAAAAAAGAGTGTGTCCAAACGCACAAGGGATGCACCCAGGTAACCAGGGGACCTGGGTACCTAATCAGCCTCAGCAATCACAGAGTTACCCCAACTTGACCCCACCTCCTCAGGCTAGGTCCCCATATCAGAGTGGGGGACCTGTAAATTACCAAGGTGCCCAATAAGGGTGCCCAGAGAACCCAGGCGGAGTAGGGCAGCATGTAATGATAACAAACAGGCCAGAACAAGACCAATAATAAATGTACAAATCGGAGGAAAAATTGTCCCCATGATGATAGATACTGGTGCAACATGCACATGCATTAGGAAAGAATATGCATCACATCTGCCTATGTCGGGAGAAGTTATTAAAACAGTAGGGTTCTCGGGAAAAACAATGTTAAGCCCGACTACAAAACCGGTATTAATAAAATTAGGCGCAAAAGAAGCAAAATTAGAGATAGTAGTATGCAAAAATTCCCCCATAAGCCTTCTAGGAAGAGATGCAATTCTGGCCTTAGGACTAAAATTAAATTGTGAAGGAGGGGGCCTAGATTTAACAGGAATGTACTATGTGGGTAGTGAAAATCTCCACAGGGCAAATGTATATTGGGTAGGGGATATTGAGACACAAGTAGAAGACCAAGTGTGGAGCACTTGGCAAAAATATGTTGAGGCGCAGATCCCACAGGCAACTGAGCCAGAATATGATTTACATTGTACAATGAAGTTTGATCCCTACCAGGATTCAGATCTAGAAAGAGAGTGGAGTGAGGGGAAAGGAGAAAGACAGTATTTGGTGTCATCTGCGCTCCTGATAGGTCAGGAAGGAGCAGCGTTAAACATAGCAAGGACCCCGTGGATTGAGCAGTGGTTTCAGGAAGAACATGCGGCCCCACACATAACGTTAAAAGTCAATCCAGGGTACCAGGCTAAGGACTTAGGTCCTATGGTAAAGAGAGCAGAAGAGCTCCAATTCGGGTCAACAGAAAATTCTTTAATTTGGTGCACAGCAGATCAAAAAATGATCAAAATTATGGTAAGTGCTCAGATGTGGGGAAAGCCCCAACTGGTGAGGGTACCGTGGGAAAGGGGTACAAAACGGGAGAAATCTGGAGAAAATTTGGGCATAGAAGAACGTTTAAATCAATTACCAAGCCAACTATGGGCGCAACATGAAACGGAAATTGGTGACCCCGACTTACAAGGTTTGGACCTCAAAAAGTGTGGTGTGGCAATATGTTGATGACTTATTACTATGTGCAGACACAAAAGAGCAGGGCATGAGCGACAGCATGAAACCGCTGGAGAAACTGGCAAAGGGGGGACACAAGGTGTCCAGGAAGAAACTGCAGCTCTGCTCGCAGGAGGTGGAGTACTTGGGAAGAGTCAACACGGCTGGCGGTAAGAGAATGTCAAATAAACAGTTGGAGACAATAATGAAAGTTCCGCAACCACAGACAGTGGGACAAATGATCACATTCTTAGAAATGACGGGTTTTAGCGTGGACTGGGTGGAAGGGTATTCTGAAAAAACGCAACCACAAAGAAAGATAATGAAGGAGGTTGGGCAAGAAGAACTGTCATAAAGGACGAGGGGGAAGTTGGCGGGGAAAATAAGACTTGCAGTGGGGATAACAGTGATAGTGGTACTGGTGTTGCTGTCGTGTATCCCCCCCCCTCTTGAGATCCTTTCCCCACAGGGCTATAGGCATCCAGTTGGTGTCGTAAGGTGACTAACACAGGAGTCAGGCGCCAGACGGTGATTCCAGGTTCCAGCGGACGGGACGCTGTCACAGTCCAGGGAGACGGGGAGAGCAGAGGGACTGCGGGCGCTGACACCAGTCCAGGAAGCAACAGCACCAACAGTGCCCCTGCGGGTCCAGTGCGAGAATCGCAAGCCGGCTTTCCAGTGGAGTGACGTGCAGACCGCGTACTCTGGTTGGAAGAAATACCAGGAGCCCAGTGGAGTGACGCGCAGACCGCGTACTCTGGGTGGAAGAAATACCAGGAGCCCAGTGGAGTGACGCGCAGACCGCGTACTCTGGGTGGAAGAAATACCAGGAGCCCAGTGGAGTGACGTGCAGACCGCGTACTCTGGGTAGAAGATATACCAGGAGCCCACCAACCACGAGGACTGTGGCAAATCATCGTGCTACAAATGAACATGTTAAAGAAAATTAAAGGAGTGTATGATAACTCTGTTGGGTCAGAAGGCCAATAAGAATACAGTGAGGGGAGTTATTCGGGGCCATATTATTTGACCCCGAAAGGGGGGAATGTAGTGGAAATTTTTTGAGACTCCCCATGATTGTGATGACGTCACATGTTAAAGTTAGGGTGTACCCATCAAGGTTGGGCCAGATGTATCCTCCTAATTATCAGTAGTTATAGATAAGTTTTTATGAGTGTGACGACTTCAACATGCGTCATGATAAAGTAAACATCTACTCATATAATCAAAACAGTAGCCCTATCAGTAGTTATAGATAAGTTTTCATGCTTGTGACGACTTCAATATGCGTCATGATAACGTAAGCATCTACGTCATATAATCAAAACAGTAGCCCTATCAGTAGTTATAGATAAGTTTTCATGCTTGTGACGACTTCAATATGCGTCATGATAACGTAAGCATCTACTCATATAATCAAAACAGTAGCCCTATCAGTAGTTATAGATAAGCTTTTACGACTGTGACGACGTCACTATGCGTCATGATAACGTCATATAATCAAAACAGTAGCCTTAGAAATCTTACTATCAGTAGTTGTAGATAAGCTTTTGGAAACGCAAGAAACCACAGTATCCACTGTAGACAAAGAGCATGAGAACGCAGTAGACTTAGAAATCATATATACATATTCACTCACTCAGCAGAAAAGAACTAGTCACTGAACAGGTAAACACTAACTAGAAAACTAATATTTTACAGTGACCCATATGTAACTTGCACGCTTAATGAAAAATTACAGAAGGCTGAGACTTATATGCATACTGGAAACGTACAGAACAAGGAAAGTCTGTCTGGTGCCAACCAGGTCAGATAAGAGATGGTTAACATAAACATCATGTAGTGCCAAGAAGAACAGGTGTCTGGGACTTACGCAAATGCATAAGGGGTTATGGAGTTTGGGGAGTACATTTTGTGTATAAAAGGATTGTAAAACTGACAATCGAGGTTCAATTCGGCGGAATTGTTCCGGCTTTGTTGTGCACATGCACCGGTGCAAATAAAGTCTAAACCTTTCTGAAGAGCTTGCTGCCGTGGTGTCTTTTCCCTCGTGAAGTTGTTTTCTACAGATTGGCGATCGATTGGACTCAGAGAAGTTTGTCGTTTTCCTAGACCACGACACTTCCTTGCGCCAGTGCATATTAACTTACGAACCATAATTCCTGCTGAAGGCTGGATAGGCATTTCCCTGCTGCTTATCCAGAAGAAATCGTTTTCGGCTGAATGTTTAAAGTTAAACCCTGAAAAATCTGCAAAAATCCGCCAAAAAACGGAGTATTTCCGAATATAATACTGTACTGCCATCGAAAACAGCGCAGGCGCGGTGGCCAAGTGGTAAGGCGTCGGTCTCGTAAACCGAAGATCGCGGGTTCGAACCCCGTCCGTGCCTACTAAAGGGGCAACTGACATGGAAAGAGATGTTTTTTTTATACTTTAAAAATTCCAATACGGCTTTAAGTCTTTGTCCTCACACTGCCAATTGTAGGGATTGACTACTGAATTCAGCAACAAGGGTGAATATGGCACACATTGTAGTAAGTTCAGTAGAATGACTACACTGTAAGTACAGGAACCAGGGCCATTTCCCTTATTTTGCAATGGCTCCTAATAACATCTTATTGTAACCATAACAGTAACATTAACCTCAGACCAAAGATAGTGGTGACTACAACCTGTTTTGACAATATTTGGTGTGCACTTCACAGATACATCAACTGGAGCAGTGTCTTAAACTAGAAATAATATCAGTACAATTATTTTCATCATCATTGGCTACATAGTCTAATGTAACAACATTAAAAGCCTGTCCTCAAATACTTTTTTTGGTAAACTTTGCCGTACCATTGTCATTCCAACCACTATTTGGTAGCCAATGGTAGATAATCTTTTCCAGCATTTATAAATGGGAGACTGAACAATTGCTTCCCCACCCTGTGTATGATTGACACACCACTAAACATCTTAACTCTGTTAAAAAGGGGCATAATTGTTTTTCAATATGTCAAAAGCTTGATGTTTTTCCTATTTACACATCATTTACCATTGTGACGGCAGGACCTTTTAGCTGTGAGGTGAATGTGCTACCCACTGCAGTACCGGGAGGCCTCCAACGAGGAGTGACAACTGCATTTAGTGGACTGCTGTTTCTACATACCCTGTCATTCTTGGAAGTGAAACCCAATCAAATTATTTTCTGCTACCAGGAATCTACCTGGAATTGCTGGCTATACCAATCAGCACTCATGTCTCGACAAAGAACTGACCAGTCAGGGGCTGTATTGCCACCATGAATAATGACCCATGAAAGCCAGAGCATCTCGAACAAGAATTTACCAAGAATAAGCCAATCACTGCACAAATTTGTGGGCTTACGAGAATGTTGTTACAGAGACACACATCTTCCAGTTTTTTCCACTTTGTGTACACCCCGCTGACTAACTGGGAGATACACCTCCAGCGTCTCGTCTCGCCTCCAGCTCACAGTAAGAAAAACAGCTCTGGATTAATGACAGTGGGAAAAGTCAAAAATGCAGTTCCAGTGCCGCCCACAGGATGGCGACAGTGTTTTGCTGAAAGTCCTGCACCAATAGTATCTCTCTCCTGGCACAGCTATCCAAGCTATCCAAGGCTCACAGAAGAAGGTCCAGCTTCACGACAGAATGCCACTGTGTTAGAGCCTAATATTTCTCATACTTACCTGTGCTAGCGACTCCGGAGAATTTCAACGCATTAGAGCCGACCAGTCCTCACACTTATTTGTACCATCTTCACCTGAAAATTTCAGAACGCACGGGTCGCGCATGAACAATGGCACTGTCAATCCACCGTTTCTACAGACAAGGTACATGGTGCCCACCTGTCCCTGGTGTTCCATGGATGCTGCTGACCGTGCCAAATTTAATTTGGATGAAAAGCCCAGCGAGGTAACCCATCTCTACTCATGTTGCATTTACAGGAGTTCAGCTGCCACAAACACCACCAGGACAAGGTAAATAAAAGTTTTCACATTTTAAGAACTCATTAAAACAGTTAAATCATGCAGTCAACCCCCACCCCCAACCCCCTTACTACAGGGGTAATTCCCTCTACTCACCCACTCCCCATGCTCATGGAGATGCTTCCCAGGTTAGCTATATGCCACACTCATAGCACATGATTAGCCAAACCAAAGATCTGCACAGCTAAAACCGGGAAAGTACACTTGCACTCAGATACGCACACTCACACATGTACACATTCGCACACACACCCACTCACACCAACTTTCCTGCACAAACACACTCACACACTCCCACTCATGCACACACTCATACACACCCACACAAACAGGCACTCACATACACATCCACACACACACACACACACCCACCCACTCACACACACTCATTCACACACTCACACACACCCACTCACATTCAAAAACACTCATTCACACACTCCCTTACACACACCCACCCACTCACACACACTCATTCACAAACTCACACACATACCCACACTCACACCCACTCATATTCATAAACACTCATTCACACACTCCCTTACACACACCCACCCACTCACACACACTCATTCACACACTCACACCCACTCATATTCATAAACACTCATTCACACACTCCCTTACACACACACACCCACTCACACACTCATTCACACACTCACACACATACCCACTCACATTCATAAACACTCATTCACACACTCCCTTACACACACACACCCACTCACACACACCCATTCACACACTCACACACACATCCACTCACACAGCCTGCTTCTTCTGCAACTACGGGAATTGCTCTCGCTGTTTTGTACAAGTTACAAAAACTATTTGTCAATCTCACTTTATTCATGGGATGTTTGTGCTATGTATTTATTTATGAGACAACAATACCTGCCATCGGTCTTCACCAGAAGAGTTCGGAGTTTGGGAACCTGTAGCCAACACCAGGTGGCCAAATAATTATGTTCAGCAGGGAGCAGCAAATGCTACATGCTTTGAGGTTTCACTTTTCCACGGGAGTTGGATGACTACGATTTTAACATTTTATGCAACCTTTTAAAAAAGAATAAGCATACTAACTTCATACAGTGCTATGCATGAACAAATTGAACAGGAAATCTAAGAAAAATAACACCGTCAGTCGCTATGTAGATAAGAAATTATAGAAATTGCACCAGAATGTAAACTATGTAGTATGTAGTAAATAGAAACCAGTGCCTCCTTAAATAAATAAAACAGATATGTAATTAAGAAGGCAAGTAGCCTTTGTGTTTATTATATGTGGTGTTGCAGTTGTGGTGCATGGGAGAGTCAGTACAAATGTAACAGTTTTTTAATTTTGATAATTTAGTCAAAAAATATTTAGCCTAGCACTATGAAATTTGACTTAAAACAGCTTTGACATGTCAGTAGTCATTACCCGTTTCAATTACGTTCATAACTTAATTGAGCAGGATATAATTTAAACCAAAGGGGCAGAATAATAGTAACAGTGAATGGAAATGCCCTATATTGCACGTATGGAGTTTTTTTTCCAGCACCTACTAACGTTCATCGAGCAAACACATTTCCAAACACATAATTTCTAACCAGCCACGTTCTCAGATTATGAAGCATGGGGCTTTATTCATGAAACACACTGTGCGCACTGATGCAGAAGCAACTCGTAACTTTTCCTCTCGCAGAATTATAGCCTACCGTAGGCAAGGTAACGTACTGCAACCTTGTTTACAATTGCTCTAGTTCAGGGGTGCAGTGCTTAGCTTAAGGCATCAGGATCGATTGCGCTCATGATAAGTTTTAAATTCAGCATTTTAAATACTTTCTGGATGTGGGTGTTTTGTTCGACTGTTTTCACTAATCAGTTCAACTGTTATTTTGTTTCAACACTTGTCGGTCCACTAGGTGGCATTCAGACACCTACAACTGATGGTGTATGGTGGAGTAACTTGTCTTCTTTTTCCCACGGCGTGCAGGCAGAAATGCCACCGTGGGCTACGCATGGCAAATTGTGGTCACTCACTCACTCACTCACGGACGACTTTTGAGGGACGTTTAGTCGGACGCCTGCGCAGGTGGTGCCAGCTAAAATGTGTCTGCGGAAGTGAGTTGCGCCGTGGGTCTGGACGGTTACGTGCTTGTTAAATAAACAATTCTTAATATACATACAGATGCATTTTAGTTCTTATTCAAAAGATGAAATCCGTAGAAATACCATTGCTAAACAATCACGCCCATTAAATTTCACATCTGCCGGATGTGCATTCAGCACTGTACATTATTTCTTTAGGTACCGTGATATTAAATTAGGTAATGTTGAGCGCTCTCTCCCTGATCCACTAGCACCCCTGGCGTCTTGTGAGTTTGAACTGTGTTCCCTTCAGTTGAAGAAGAAGAAGATATACTTTATTGAACCCCATGGGGTAATTTGTTCTCTGCATTTGACCCATCCTAGTTACTTGGGAGCAGTGGGCAGCTGCCTCTCTTGTGCAGTGCCTGGGGACCAACTCCAGTTCTGAGGCAAGTGCCGTGGTCAAGGACAACTGCAGGAGCGCACCTAACATGCATGTCTTTCAGTGTGGGAGGAAACCGGAGTACCCGGAGTAAACCCACGCGAACACGGGGAGAACATGCAAACTCCGCACAGAAAGGCCCCAAGCCGAGATTGAAACACACAACCTTTTTGCTGTGAGGTGACAGTGCTAACCACTATGCCACCGTGTCCGCCCTTGTCAAATAAGCCTACATTTACTACTTCAGCCACTATATCAGCTGACATTAAGCCAGTAGTTTATAGCTAATGCTAATCAAAACGAATGGTAGACTGACAAATTTAAGTTGGAATAACGGCATAATCATTAATAACATGGATACACAAGCGATCAGTAAATATCCAGGAGACAAGCAATCATTACATTTTATCTCAGAATGTCATAAACAATGAAAGAAGTAACAGTTTTTCATACCACACTTTTGTTAGCAACCTGATGTTAGTTTAGACAGGAAATTGTGAACAAGAATAGAACCATATCTGATGAAAATCAATTTGAATTAATGACTTTTAGACAGTGCTTTGTATGTGTGAGTAACTTGGCATTTTTTATGTTGAAAATGTGTTTTTCATCAGATATAGTTTCTTTTTGTACTGCGTTTGTTATGAGTAAGTGGTAACAGTAATTCATATATAAATGTAGGTTATGACAGGCATGCATATACATGAATGCAGGCAAACACAGTCTACATTCTGAAAGAAACACATACAGTGCCTTTGGAGAGTATTCAGAAAAGGTGAAGGGGTCTGAATACTTTCCAAAGACACTGTCGGCATGGATTCAATCATTCTTCCTTTACAATGACAAATAAATTAAAGTGTATGTCATATTTTTAAATGAAAGTGATTTTAACGGGCTGTTGTACCTGACAGTCCTACTGATTGTTTGTATGTCAGTAGAGGATCTATAGGGCTAGCTAACATTAATTTAGAAATGTGGCATTGCAAGATAGCTACAGTAGCCTAGGTAAAACATTTATCAGTACAGCAGTGAATGTGAACTGTTTGACTTAAAGAAAATTGATATATTTGGCATGAAGAAGTCATTATTTTGCAACAGTTTCTATACGACTGGTAATGTTAATTACTGGACCGAATTGCAATGCAGATATTGGTGCTTAATTTCATAGGTGTCTGTACTAACGTAATACACTTGGTTTGCTGCCTCTTAGCAAGGTAGCTAACATCAAACTAATTGAAAATGCCAAAAGTGGTTCTATCCTAGGTGTGGTTGAAAAAACACAAAATCCCCTAAGTTTAGGGCTTTATTGTGTGGACGTGTGAAATTGTTTGTGAATTCTGTCTCTTGTATTGGGGTCAGAAGGTACAGATGAGTGTTTTTAAGGGCGGAAAGTCAGTTCAGTTATTTCGGTAGGGTACCCTAAAACGTGCCCAACTCTCAGTGCTGTATACGTATGGGGCATACCGCCTCACCATGCCGTAACTTGGCAGGATGGCATGCCTGCTATCCCGACATAACAATATATATTAAAAAATATATAACAACGACAACAGAAGATAAAAAAATTATTTAGCTTGGTCATATACATTCATTCTGTAGGCTATATATCCATAAACAAAATAACTACATAAAAAGAACTAAATAATTGAGGGGGGGGGGGGGGGGATCTGTGAAAACAATTAATACAACAAATACTGACTAGGTGAACAAACATAAACACCATGTATAGCACATTGCTTGCTTGTGGCATAATTTTGCTAAAGGAAGTGTTCAGGAGAAATAAAGTCATAATTCATGCATGGCTTTCCAGGCTTATCTGAGGAGAAGGCACTCAATCGCTTCATTGAGGCAGCAAACATTCAATCACATTTGTTGCAGATAGTGGACTAGAAATGGATCTAACAATGTGCGGCAGGGCTAGAGCACTCAGCAATCTTAATATCTGTCGCTTTTACATTAGCTAATTTAACATAGCTTCACCGAAACAATAGCGGAGAGCGGGGCTAAACCTAACACGGGGTAAAATGTAACAGACTTTTTAGGTATATGTATCAAGCTTGAACGACGTATTTCAACTCAAACAAGCAGAATTACCATCTCTTTTCTCCAACGAACGGAGTTCAATAAATATTTAGTAAGACATTGCCAAAAGTCTTTTTTGGCTATATGCAAGTGAATTTTTTTTACCGGAAGTGTTTTTCAGCTACTGTATTATGTGTGTATGTCAAGGAACGCAAATGTATGTAATCATAAACAGTCGTCATTTAGTAGCCCATCTGCTTCAAGGTTCGACATGTTGTGCGTTCAGAGATGCTCTTCTGCATACCTCGGTTGTAACGAGTGGTTATTTGAGTTACTGTTGCCTTTCTATCGGCTCGAACCAGTCTGGTCATTCTCCTCTGACCTCTGCCATCACAAGGCATTTTAGCCCAGAGAACTGCCGCTCACTGGATATTCTCTTTTTCGGACCATTCTCTGTAAACCCTAGAGATGATTGTGCCTGAAAATCCCAGTAGATCAGCAGTTTCTGAAATACTCAAACCAGCCCGTCTGGCACCAACAACCATTCCACGTTCAAAGTCACTTAAATCACCTTTCTTCCCCCTTCTGATGCTTGGTTTGAACTTCGGCAGATCATCTTGACCATGTCTACATGCCTAAATGCATTGAGTTGCTGTCACGTGATTGGCTGATTAGATATTTGCGTTAACGAGCAGTTGAACAGGTGTAGCTAATAAAGTGGCCGGTGTGAGTGTGCGTGTGTGTGTGTGTGTATAGTGATATAGCATGCTAGCTTGCAGGGATTGCTAGAAAGGCAATTGAACAGACACCCGCCCTGTGGGGTTCCACCGAACGGGGTTAGTCTGTTGCCAGTAGATTATTAATTAACCAATTGATAGGATTTGTTAAACTCAGACTAGTTCTTCGTACATATATTTAACTCAACATTATTAAGACCATTTGGTGAACCCTGCGTTGCATTCGTTTTTACCCCAACCTTGGGGTTAAATGTAACAATTCACTCTTGGTACTTTGGTCAAATTGCTAGTGAATGGTATGTCCCAGAAATTTCACTGTGGTGTGCAAGCATAGTCGAGGGTTGTAGGTTCTTGTATTGACCTATCACTAGTATTATTTTCAGAAATATTTTCAGAATTGAGCCAAATACGAAACAGTTATTTCCCCGCTCTCACCTAACGAACAGTGCTGAATGTTCATTACACAGATACAGATTAATAGGCACGATCGTTTAGCAGATAATATCTCTAATGAAGTCGTCTGGTCTGACCTGATTTGGTGAAGCAATTTCAACATTATTGGTTATGAATTTCACCATGCGAAGCACATTTGACTGTCGGGGAAACGCATTTTACGTGGCACAAGATTTGCGAAAAAAACAATAGTTTGACATGACAGCACATTGACAACATGTGACTCCAGACGTCAAATTCGCGTATTTTTTTTTACCCCCCTGGTCTTCCATAATATCGTTCAGCTCGTGGCAGCAGTAGAGGACTGAAATTGCACGTGTACAAACGTGAAATGGCAACTGTAGCAGCAGCGTGGAAAAAGTTATTGACCGTTTATGATGCGTTACATTTATACCGACGCTCCCGTATTTGAGTGTACGACAGCTGTTAACATATGACTATTTACCTTTATCTTAGCAGCAAAACTATAACGGTTGACGGAGGCTCAATTCCGACTTCAACAGCACCCTTTGCCGGAGGGGCAAGCAAAACCTTCATTACAGAAAACGTTTTGATGTCTAGAAATGCCCCTCCACGAATTCTATATTTGGACGTGATTTCTTGGAAAATAAAACTGGTCAGGACTCCATATACAGTACTACATGCGCGAAACTTTCTCTCCATTTTTAAAGCGACAGAAACAAGCTCAGTGATCAGTGGTGTGTGAATCTCTACGTAGCTTTCCGGTTGGACACGCGCTAACACGGACCCTCCCGACTCAAAACCTTAAAGGGACTATTCAGCGATAAGCCGATGTGGTGTGACTGGTGTTGATATATGTTTGGATATTTTTAAAGCTTTAGTGTATATTCCGATATTTATAAATAAAATGTGGATCTCCCTCTTATGTCCCCTGCTTACCGCATGGCGTGAACATGAAGAAATGTTTGAAGAGCTGGCGATGTGATAAAATGCAACGAGTCAGGACCGCCAGACACGGCTCATCTCACCACTAGGCGCACGTAGCCTACTTAAAGAAACAACGGCATAAAAAACCAAGCATACGTGCCTCATCGGCTGCTGAATGCTTGGAATAATTAGGGTAAGTTCACAACAATTATTAAATGTGAGTTTTAATCAGTTGGAAAGATACTGAGTATCTTTTTAGAACCGTGTTCTCTCGTACATCGCTTGTTTCACATGGTTATAATGGCTAGCAGGCGTGAGAATATCTATATTGCTTGCAGAATACGACGTGATTATTGCAAAATATTTACGCGTCAACGCTCAAATATATTAAACCGCAAGTGATAGACGGCACCATTATTTTTTAAATAGTTTCACGCCGGTTTTCTTTTAGCCCAGTAACACCGTGTGTTTTCTTTTTTGCCCTTTCTCTTCCCGACTGAATGCAGACAGATTGTGTCTGAAAGCGAGTGTACCTGAACTCTCCTGGGAATAACCATAACACTGTCTGCGACTCAATCAGGTTAAACGCCCTACGGAGACTTTCTAAGTCTCAGACAGAGCAAACAGTGGTCTTAAAATATGCACAGAAGTATATTGACTTTATTGCAGACTGATGTCGAGGAGAATCAATGTAAACTATTTATATTTGAAATAAAAATTACATAACTACACGCCTCCCGAGGAATCTTTTGATAACTGTTTTTTTTTGCCCACTCAGCTGCGTGCGGAAGGCCCGGTGTAATCAGCGCCTCAGTATTTATGAATGTAATTATCTCAATTACCATAGGCTATATATGCTTACGAGGCAATTTCAGTTTTAAAGTGAATAGCCTATATGATTTTTGTTTTGCGCATGGTTCCTTCACAAAAAAGTTCAACATTTTTATGTGAAGCACTTTGAGCTGCATTTTATGTATGAAAGGTGCTATATAAATAGTGTTATTATTATTATTATTATTATTATTATTATTATTATTATTATTATTATTAACATCGATAAGATAAGGCGTTGGGTATTGTATATTTATGATAATTACGTGGTGTGGTGTGTTTACTGAAAAACACTACTGGGTCTGTAGTTGCTTAAGCATCGGTTTCATTTTTGCAGGAACAGTTTGACTACGGATTAAAACCATATCGCATAATAGGGAAAATATGACACATTTTAGGCAGTAAAACTCTGCTTAAGTGTATATAACATTAGTTAACAATTTAGTTGAATGAATTCGCAACATTACATTGGAAACGCAAAGATAATTCAAACCATAGTCATAGGTTGGTTAGTTTTGATTGTGATTTGGGTTGCGAGATTTTGGGGGCAAGGTGAGTTTAATTGAAATCCAACTGGCCCTCAAAGTCCCGCTACCGACACTCACGCTCTCAGCATCAAACAAGATTTTCCCAGCTTCATACACAGTAGCCTATCAGAACAGAGACATTCTCAGCTTCATACACATTAGCCTATCAGAACAGAGACATCCTCAGCTTCATACACAGTAGTCTATCAGAATAGAGACATTCTCAGCTTTGTACACAGTAGCCTATCAGAACAGAGACATTCTCAGGTTCATACACATTAGCCTATCAGAACAGAGATATTCTCAGCTTCATACACAGTAGCCTATCAGAACAGAGAAATTCTCAGCTTTGTCCACAGTAGCCTTTCAGAACAGAGACATTCTCAGCTTTGTACAGTAGTAGCCTATCAGAACATATACGTTCTCAGCTTCATACACAGCGGTCTATCAGAACATATACGTTCTCAGCTTCATACACAGCGGTCTATCAGAACAGAGACTTTCCCAGCTTCCTACACAGCCTTTCAGAACAGAGATGGCTTTGCATTAGAAGAGAGCTATGACACATTAAAAAAATTTCTAACGCTCAGCTTTCATGGGTCCCCAGAAGGGTCCGTGTTAATAATCCAACAGATATAACACATCTGTGCCAAAATGCCAGCATCATGCCTAATCTTAGCTTTGCAGAGCAACTGTCAAGGCAAGCACATTGCTATCATATCTGCTTTCTCATTAACATTACATTACATTACAGGCATTTAGCAGACGCTCTTATCCAGAGCGACTTACACAACTTTTACATAGTATCCATTTTATACAGCTGGATATATACTGAAGCAATTTCGGTTAAGCACCTTGCTCAAGGGTACAACGGCAGTGCCCTACCCGGGAATCGAATCTGCGACCTTTCGGTTACAAGCCCAGTTCCTTACCCACTGTGCCACACTCCGTAACTAGCAGCAACACGAATTAACTAATGCAAGTCACACACAGCCACCCTCACAGCCTAGTAATGGCCTGTTCAATGCACACTGGGATAGGCTCCAGCACTCCCCATGACCCTGTCTAGGATAAGCAGGTATAGGTGACGGATGGATAATATTATAAAGGACCTACTACTACCAATACTACTAAATAATAAAATACTACTTATTATGTAGATAATAAAAACACTACATGAAGCTGTAATAGCTATAACCCCTGCTTTGCACATTTATAAAACTTTGACGTATTTGTCACCTTTGTTTAAATACCAAGCCAGTGCCCAAATGCAGTACCGCAGGGAGAATGAGGGGCTTTTGGGGGCAGTTGTGTCTCACCATCATAATGCCCCTAAAAATCCTTATTGCCCTTGCACTCGTCACCCTAATGTTTGGCAGTGTATTCCCATGCTTCTCCCATTTGGACTCAGTTGATTAAATGATCAGCCATCGGACCTGTGACGCATTCAATTGGGTTTTTGAAGGTAACAGTGCAGATAAATTCATTGCATTGCTCATTTGCATATAGAACTAAATAATCTATGGGAAATGCATGTCATGCAAATGATTTATCAATTATATCTCAAGGATGTGCGATAAGGTTTTGTAATTTTTAAAGACAAAAGCTGTCAGGCTGTTGTGGCTGTTACCATTAGGTATGTACTCTTCAAACGTACTAAACAAGTGCAGTGTTTAACATATACATATGTGATGTACAAACACTAACACAAACGTGTGATAACCATACTTTAATAAGAGTGGTGTTTAGCATTATACAAAACAAATTATTAACCTGGGTAAGAATGTGCGATTGCCATACTTTAACAAGAGCGGTGTTCAAGATTAAAACATTTATTTTTTACTACCATTAGTAAGCATGTGGGATTACCATCTCATATCAATACTGAAATAAGCCTGTGTAAAATTATTTTGGAGGAGAGAACTTAAGACAGAACAGCTTAAATTTATACCGCTAAAATGATAAAATAGCAAATTTATTTCCAAGAAATATGTGTCACTAGATGAAGCTTTCATATATTTATGAAAATGTTTTGTGTATTGATGTAATTTTTTTGTAATGGCATTACGAGAGAAATGTCCTATAAAGACAATAAAATCAAGAATCAACAGAGTGGTTCACAATAAGTTCATCCGCACCAGTCCTTTTGAGTAGTAAAGTATACCTGGTCACACATATTAGTATTGAAAGCATATGACAGGACACAAGCTCTGCTAAATGTGTTTAGCGGTTGGCTGCATCACTGCTAAAGTAACTACACAAAATAGTACTCTGCGGTGAAGTTCACTGAAAGTCATACCCTCAAACTGTGCTAAACACACGTGGTTCAGCTGCTACAGAAGCTTACACTGACTTCAGCATTGATATTGGTATCAATGTTGTCTGCAGTATTGAGGTAGGTGCCATTTAAACTTGTGAGATTTACCATGTATCCACTGTCTTGGGCTCATTAGTTTTATTTTGTTTTGTTTCTTTAAGTTTATTTTTAGGAACTGGATTAAATCATGTTGGGCCTGTCTGCAAAGTTGGAAACAAGCTTCCAAAAATGTAGAGAACAAATTATTCGTATTTGATGTTTATCTGTCTATGAAGGTCAACTGAGATCACATTTTCATTTTGAATGAACGTAACTAAATGTTCATTTAGCTTTAGTGGGATGGTAGAGGTAATGCAAAGCACATTTTTATGAATGTAATAGACCTAAAAGCCTGTGTTGTTTAATGTGATTGTGTGGCTAGAGTAATGTCCCAGTGCTTTCCAGATCATTGGCTACAGAGAGGATTTGTAAACCAGACCCACACTGTTAAACTCACAGTGAGCTCCAAGTTTGGTAATGATACACTGACTGATACAGGAAATGAATCAGCAAAGGTCTTTAAAACAGACAACAATGAAACATAGTACTTGTCATTTCAACAAGGGCAGCCAGAGCTGTAGTATAAAATATCCTAACTTTATCACCATAACTATAACTTCATTTGTCAAGTACTAAAATATACAAAACAGAATGAAGACAATTGTAAATAATAAAGTAAAATTATTAAAGTCATTTGAAATCTTTTAAAACGTGAAAATCATTTGAAAGTACACTTGAGAGAAACAGGACTATAAACAAAAAGTCATAACAGCACCTACCTTAAAATTCTCTTCAATTGTTTTGATTTTACTTTAATTTAAACATGATTATACTAATTGTATTTCCTAATTTTACAGCGCTGTAACACAAATATTGAATACTTTCTCCATAATATAAATAATTATGTAGTTTAATAAAAATTTGCTTTCAAAATTAATTTGGCTTGATTCATTTATTTTCTGAGCACATTGGTCTGGATGCCGAAAAAAAGGTTTCACATTTTTACAGAATTATCGTACAGCTCCATAGTAATGTCCTTCTCCTGGTCACATTTTTACAGAATTATTGTACAGCTCCATAGTAATGTCCTTCTCATGGTGTGAGAAGAGAGCATGAGGACATGTGGGCGTGGCTCCTATAACCTGCGCTCAGTCTGAACTCTAAGGCACTTACTGCATCCCATTTGCTTCCCTGAGTTAATTCCAGCCACAGGCGAGTTAGTGCGGTTGCACAAGGACCGAAAACCGTAACACTTATAACTCTGTAAGCGGAGTTGAAGGGTGAAACGCATTGTGTTTAGAGTGAACCCAGCCTGCAGTGCAGGGGTGTCAGCTGGTGAAGTCATTAGTGACATCCTATACATTCAGCATGACCGAGAGGGAGGCGCTCCTCCCAAACTCAGCAGGCCGGATGATGTTCTGTACTGCAGCATTCTGTTCCTCCGGCTCCGCCCGTCTCCAGTGTGCACCCTCACTTATCATGTGACCAAACCAGGGGTTTGGGGGGAGACCCCTCAAGCTTGGTTGTGGGTTATGGGGCACATTATCACCCATGCTTTTCCTACTACATAGTTTTACCCTATTCACTGCAATAAATAAATAAATAAACAAATAAATAAATAAATAAAATGAACAATTTTTACATTACATTTATTTAACAAGCATTTCAGCCTTATATTTAGATGCAGAATCTTATTTATATTACTTTTTTGCCAAATAAGACAAAAAGATTGCCACTGAGGTGAGACTGTTTGACTCATTTCAAGATTTGCCAATGACGTAAGACAGCTTCACTTGACAAGCAAAAAGTAGCTTAAAACAAGCTAATTCAATGACGTGAAAAAGTATTTCCCCCCTTCCTGATTTCCTCAATTATTACAAATTTATCACACTGAATGGTCTCAGATCTTTATCCAAAATGTAATATTAGACAAAGTTAACCTGAAAATTATTATCTCACTTATTTAATGAAAAAGAACCTTTGCAGCAATAGCTGAAACGAAACGCTTCCTATGATTTGATACCATTCCTTTACATCACTGTGGAGGAATTTTAGCCCGCCCTGCATTGCACAACTGCTTTATTCAGAAAGATTGGTGTGTTTTTGAGCATGAGCTGCTCGTTTCAGGTCTTGTCACAGCATTTCTATTTGGTTCAAATCAGGCCTTTGACCAAGTCAGTCCAAAACTTTAATTTTGTTTCTTTTGAGCCATTCAGACTTGCTTTTGTGTTTTGGATCATTGTTTCACTGCGTAACCCAGTTGTTCTTTAGCTTCAGCTCACAGACAGATGATTGGACATTCTCCTTATGAATTTTCTGGTACAGAGCAGAATTTATGGTTCCTTCGATAATGGCAGGTCGTTCAGGTCCCGAGGCAGCAAAGCATTCCCACACCAGCACACTGCCACCACCATGTTTGACTGTTGGTACTGTGTGATGTTCTTACTGTGAAATGCTGTATTTACTTTATGCCAGGCATAACATAAGGGCAACCCATGTCATCCAAAAAGTTTCACTTTTGACTCATCTGACCATAGAACATTATCCCAAAGGTTTTGGGGATCATCCATGTGGTCACATCCAGATGTGAGATGAGCATTGATGCTTCTTTTGGGTAGCAGTGGTTTCCTTTTTTTGTCTAGCTTCTTTCTTGTTGTGTCATGAAAACTGACCTTAGCTGAGGCCAGAGAGGCCTACAATTCTTAAAATATTCTTCTGGGATGTTTTGTGACTTCCTGGATGAGTTGTTGCTGTGCCCTTGGAGAACTTTTGGCATGCTGGCCACTCCTGGGAAGGTTCACCACTGTTCCAAGTGTTCTCCATTTGGAGATAATGGGTCTTACTGTGGTTCGGTCTCAGAGCCTTAGAAATGGCTTTGTAAACCTTTCTAAAAGGATATATTTTAACAATTCTTCTCACCTCTTCTGGAATTTGCTTTGATCGTGGCATAGTGTGCTTGTAGAAACTTTGACGGCTGCTTCACTCTGATGGTAGTTCAATATGAGTGAAGTTTAGATTCACCAGGGCTGGCTGGCTGGCTGTGTGCAATCAGCACAATTTAATTATCAATTAAATTTGGTTAACTGGTTGATTGAGTAACTAAGGGGACAATTACTTTATCCCATGGATGATGTTTTTTCATTAAATAAAGAAATAATAATTTTAAAATGTGTTTTGGATCTGATAACATTCAGTGTGATACATATGCAATAGAGGAAATCAAGAAGGGGCAAATAACTTTTTACAACGATGTATTTTCGAACTGAGAGAGGAAAATTAGATTTTAAGTCTCATTACAAGACTAAAATACTTGACAGACTGTGTTGTGTGTTGTTCAAATAATTCTTAGAAATATTACCAGTATATATTACCATTTTAACTTATTAATTAGATAAGTAGACATTTAGATATAAACTTAATAAGGAGATCCTCCTCAACCCAGAAAGTTTGTTTGATGCAGCTGGATGATGTTCAGTATGTTTAAAATGTTAGGAATTAGTATGCCATCAGAACAGAACCTTCCCTGTCCTTGAAAACAAATCATTAAATGTACAGTGTGATACTGAACCTCTGCTGTAGCAAAATGGTGAATGAGTTTGACCCCAAAGCTACTCACCCCTTCTTGAAACATGTACTTGGCTGAGAAAATGACCAATTCAAAGGGAATCTTGTTTTCTCGGGCTTAGGACGTCTTTCACATGATTTCAAGTTCACAGTTTTCCAGACGGGCTTGTTAAAAGGCTCTGAAGCAGCTCTTAGTGTACTGAGTATTCTGTACAATGAATTCTCTTGGGAGTTCTCATAGATATTCCTCCCACACACATCCACACCACACAGTCCGTGTCAGCTGGCTCTGTTACCAGTTCATTTGCTGGGCAGAGAACACAGCTGATGGTCATACGCAGCATATGTACATGACTGAGAGGTGAACATCGGTATAAAAACAGCTAGCAGGGCTCTTACAAACATCTGTAGTTCTTTGGGGCTTGCAGCGTACTTTGAGCTTTCAGAAAGAAGTCTAGTATTAGAAAGATTGAGTAGGTGATCTCCACATGGGAAGTTACAATTGTTTCAGTGTTTTTGATTAAATATAAATACAAAATGTTATATAGCGATTATAAATAAATCAATGTAGATCAGGGGTTTACAACCCTGGTCTTGAAGAGCCAAAGGGTGGCTCGTTTTTGTTTTCTCTGTAAATTCAGCAACCAATTGAGACCTAGGTAACCAGGTGAAGTGAGTTTATTATATAAAGCAGTCAATTACGCAATTAAGCACTAACGACATAAACCGGTGAACTGTGGCTCTCCAGACCCAGGGTTGCAGCCTCCTGTTCTGGATTAAATGATGTTAACATCAAGGGCAGACTTCAGTGGGACATGTACCAACCCAAGACTGGTAAATGGATATTTTTCCCCGGATTGACTGAAATGGCACTGCTCACTTTCCCTGGGATGTTCAGACGCACACCGGTCCCAGCACACAGCTGGGGTAAAGGGGTAAAGGGGTAAAGGGGTGAAGGGGCAAACAGAGCCTGTGACTAACGCACTGCTTCAGGGCAGAGGAATGCGGCGCCATCCATTTTCATCTGATTGGTGAAAGCAGCATGACAGTGTTCTACCAAAGGGCTCACATCATCACGAGCACATTCCGGCCCTGCCCAAGACGTCCGAGGAGCCAGAAACTCCTTCCTGGTGCAGTGCGGACTCCTTCCTGGTGCAGTGTGGACTCCTTCCTGGTCCAGTGGGGACTCCTTCCTGGTGCAGTGCGGACTCCTTCCTGGTGCAGTGCGGACTGTTTCCTGGAGCAGTGGGGACTCCTTCCTGGTCCAGTGCGGACTGGTGAATAAAAAGAGTGTGAGCAGGATCCTCTGCCGGTGACGGGGTGGCAAAATCAGACCTCACAGTCTGTGACCATACTTTCCAATGCTTGCCCCATTTGTTGAGGCGCGAGGTGGTTACTCACAATCAGTAAATGCTGCACCTCATTTTAAAAAGGTGGATAAATGGTGTTTACGTGTGTTTACCCTCCACTATAGCCCTGCTCACAGTTTCTAAAAGCTGGGAAGGCTTCCAGAAGAAGCAGATTTCAGGGGCTTTCATAGACACAATGCATATGTATTTGAGGGCGTTCTGATGCTAGACCGCAAAAATATTGGAGGGGAGAATGGAAATTTATGCATATGACCTGCTAGAGGTGATTTATCATGGCTGGTGGCCGTTGCGGCAAAGGTAATTGTGTCTGTTCTTTATCTGCGAAAAGCAGGTGTTAACTTCTCTCCAGCACAAGATCAACGTGGCCAATCATGAGAGGAGATACCATCAGCGTGTTAGAGTAGGGGGGAGTTGCCATAAATGTAACAGTTTTCAGATTTTCAGAAAATATTCAGAAAATATTTAGGCTTCTCAAAATGAATGTTTAATTAACTACCCTGTTTGAGATTTAAGATGTAACTCTCGAGAGCATTCCCTGCACAATGCTAATGAAGTTTACTACTGCCATTCGATGCCACTTACCAATGGGAGAGAATCCACCCCAGTCCTTGCCTGTTTATCCAAACGGAGGCTAGGAGTTAAGCATTAAAACTGAAATGTGCTTAAATCCAACAGACTGACATCACCCTCACATGTCCATTGACATTTTTTATTATTAGTTTTTTTTAACAAATGTTGAAAGTTCTGATTCAGTTCTTTGAACTGTCAGTGTTTCATACCTAATAAAGTCAGTGGAAAATCCCACGTGCCTAAATGCTGGTGAATGTAAATAAGCTATTTTTCCGCTGTTTCCAGGTGCAGAGTTTTGCGCAACAGCAAGAAAATACATTTCCATTCCTCCTCCGCCGGACAGGATGGGGAGGGGGTGCCTGCGCTTGGGTTTGGGGAGGTGGGGGCGCAGTTCATGTTTAATTTTAGTTTGGATTCAATCGACATTTTGTTGGGAAAGTGAGGATTATGTAAAATATAATACATTTCTGAATCCAGTGGTTTTACCCATTTACAGTAACTGCCTTGTTTGACGTCCGGCACTTTGAATACCGAACACATGTGGATCACCAGTTAAAACCTCTCACTTATCCAACATGTAAAATAAATTTTGTTGATTTAATTTGTTAGCTATTACCATGATATCAATTATTAATTGAATCGTCTTTTTCTGCATTTTCTCGTGGACATGGTTCGGTGAACATTCTACTGTCAAAATTTAACTAGTTGGATATTAGTTATTATTAATTATTATTCTGAATCAATGTGAGCTCTGGTCTCCAGAGGCACATTCGTAAGATCCACGGCGACCGAATGGGCCCTCAGATAATACAGGAAGCAGCTTCAGACTTCGTTGCCCCATAATTTGGGCTGCGTTGCTCTGGCTCCCAGGACATCTCGGGGGTAAAAAAGGCGGGAAACGCAGAGCACTCTGGGTCTTTAATGGGACAGAGGGTTCAGACGAACGCGGGTCCTGTAACATCTGCTCTCCATTAGACCCAGTTTGGGACCTCAGACTCTGCACATTGCTCAGCTGGCTGAAGCCCCGTAGAGATCCGCCCGATTCCGGAAGCTTCCGGAGACCTCTGAGAGTTCAGCTTCCAGCATCTACAAATGGCCTGTTTACTCTAATGCAGGGGTTATAAAGCTTTTTTCACCAAGGACCCCTTTTATGGGTGAAGATTTTTCAAGGACCCCCTCACATACGTATCGAACAAACAATTTCATGTTAGGCCTATTTCTCACAGTCCTGTTTAGGCTATGATTTTGTCGTTCATATTTTATATAATATTAATAAATGTATATGTTATATATGAAATATTATTATATATTTAATTTTTTTTTTAATCTATCAGAACTGTCATGGTTCTGTGTTTCAGTCTCTGTCTTTCCTCGTTGGGCCGCCAGATGGCGGCAGTTAAGTTTTGTGTTTCAGTTCGTTCTCCCTCCCTGTGTTAATTGTATTATTGTTTTCCATTATTGTCTCGTTATTTCATCATCGTCCCCACCTGCCTCTCATTCTCCCTTCCCTCTTGTTTGATTATGTATTGAGTTCACCTGTGTCTTGTCTATTTAAGTTCTTCGTCCGCTTGACTCGGGCGCTGGTTCCTTGTGTTTGTTCCTGACTTGTATGTATCTTCTAGTGTTTCATTTTTGTTTTAAATTTAAATTTAAAAATGCAGCTAAAGGGCAAATGAGAAAGGTAAGAGTTAAAGAGTGTAATGGGTCACATGACTTATCCTATCACACGTACCATATGACAACCCAAGAACAGCAGCGACAGAACAGGTCCACTGACTGCTTGTTTAAAATGTGTTCAAATGTGCAATTTATTGTCTTAAAAAAAGTAAAGCTGCTTTGTGACAGGGACGTCACCCCCCCCCCCCCCCCCCCCTTTTCATGTCACTTGTATTTGTCTTTGTCCTAATACTGTAGCTTATACTTCCTGCCTAGTTGGCTTTGCAGAGGTTAGGTTAGAATAGTGTTCACTGTGTGAACTGTGTTCTTAGCTAGAAATAGCTGTACAAAATAAGTATTATACCTTTCTGAACCTGTGTTCAGCAGTTGCCTACGACCATGATATGCACTTTTTTGTACGTCGCTTTGGATAAAAGCGTCTGCGAAATAAATGTAATGTAATGTAATGGACGTTGCTGTATGCACATGTAAAAGGGACATGCATTGTCACAACAGATGTATTATCTGTTACTTTGTATGTTACAAAGTATTTTATAGTCATGGCATTTACTGGAGGCAGGTCATTAAATGTGTAAAAAAATTAAGTTAGGACTAAAATGTGACTAAAATACTTGGTTTTTAAGTAAATATGATTTGTCATTTTTGTCTTTATTAAAGACAAAATGACAAAAACTAATGAAAGGCATGACTAAAATATGACCAAATCTTTAAACGCCTTTTAGTCAAAAGACTAAGACCATGACTAAAAAAAAAACTGTGGCAAATCCCAGGAAGTATGCAATTGGGTGGAGGGGTTCCTCTTGGGGCGGGGACGAGTCAGCCTGTTTGTGGGGAAAAAACAGCTGCTGTAGCTGCTTGTCCCCGACCTAAGTCTAAAAACAAGTGAGGCCGTTTTTGGGATTAGCAAATTTTTACCAACGATTTATTCTGGACTTTTCGAGCCTCGCGGGTCCCTTGACCGACCTCCCAGGAAAAGGATTTAATGATCCGGTCCAGTGGACGGAGCAGTGCCAGGCAGAGTTTTAAAAAATACACGTGTGCTTGTGTGGTGGCCCTCTGACTTGGCTAAGTCTGTCCTCCTTGTGGTTTGTTTGTTTGTTCTCTTCCTTATTTTAGTTTATTATTTTTACCCGGGTCCCGTGAGGGTGAAGGGAGAAGCCCTTTTTGTTTATTTGTGTTTGTGACCTCTCTCTCTCCCCCAGCTACGCAATAAACACTGGTGAAACTGGAATTACCACATCTCCCTGGGTCCAACTCTTCTGTGCATCCCGGGGGTGTGTTGAAGTGTGTGACATATGCATTTAATACCCCAGAAAGTGAACCGTACCTTTAAAGCTCCAGAAAATGAGCGATGCCTTTAATATCCCAGAAAGTAAACTGTCCCTTTAAGGCCACAGAAGTTTCACCTCCAAGGACATAAACAAACAAGCAGAGACAGTGCAATGCACTCCTGCCCTCAATGGGGCATATGACTTCCAGAACTTTCTGCTGTTCTTTACCCACTGCAAACGGTGCCCAATCGATTGCGTGTTTGAGGGACAGAGAGCAGCAGCACGGTACGGCTGTCTGTCTGTCCGTCGGCCCCCGTGGCACACTGCCCCCCCACCCCCCCCGCCCCCCCCCGCCAGCCCCTTCACAGGAGTAATGAGCTCTTTTCAGAACACACTTTGCCCCTCACCTCCCCCCAAAACAATCTCATCCTTCCTCCACAAAAACATTTGTTTTTTATTGTGAAATTTGAAACCACAAAAACCAAATCATCAGAAGTTCATTTCTCACCAATATAGATGATGCTGGATTCACTAGGTTCAATACATTCAACAGCCTTCTTTTCTGTCCATGCTTATTGGTAATACCGCTCGGAAATTTGGCAGGGTTGTTGAACTATAAATCAGGTTTACCCAAGTTATTCTTTTTCTGATATGGGTAAAAACTTAAGCAAATGACCAGACCAACTGCTGGAAAAGAACATCCATTGTGGGCCAGTGTAGGACAGTCTACCCAATGTGAAATTTTACCAACAGAAACAGAGGCTGCTGACAAAAGCTCTCTTTGGATAACAAAAATTGACAATACGGCATACAGTTTGATTATATTATTCACACTTGCCAATGGAATTACGTTACCATTAACAACTTGGCAGAGCCCCTGGTGGCAGTCAAAATAAAGGCCAGTTCTAAAATGCTTGTCAGCGGTGTCACATGACCTTAGTGTTCATACAGTCTGAGGCCCAGTCCCAATTCACCTCCTAATCACTCCACCTGCACACTAACGCTCATTTTGGCATTCATGAGAGTCGCCATCTTGTACAAAGGTTGTCCCAAAACTGAGTGAGCCAAATTTCAGTGAGGGATAGTGGCTGTTTAACCCTCCAACACTCCCTCAGTCATGACAAAATTAAAGTTCTGGCTTCAAAATGAGTGCTGACCCAGCATGCATTGCTTTTTTTAATGACCTTACGAGAGTCCTTAAAGCATGGTAGAGCTAACCACACTGACTGTCATCCCATGCCTTTTCAAAAGACATCATGGTCATCGCAGTATTGTCTTATTTTCAAACGAGTTTTTTCTCAAATGATACACATTTTATTGATTAAATTGTACTGATAACACCAATATAAATTGCAGTAATCATTATTTCTAATGAAGTTCAAAATCACTCACTTATTTTTTAATTGGTCATGCTTTGTTATTGATTATAATTCATTCTTTCACACCAACAACTGTGCACACACCCACATGCACACTCCCATGTGCACACCAGCAGCCAAGCACACACCCACATGCACACTCCCATATGCACACCAACAACCGTGCACACACCCACATGCACACTCCCATGTGCACACCAACAGCTATGCACACTCGCATGTGCACATCAACAACCGTGCACACACCCACACGCACACTCCCATGTGCACACCAACAACCGTGCACACACCCACATGCACACTCCCATGTGCACACCAACAACTGTGCACATACCCACATGCACACTCCCATGTGCACACCAACAGCTATGCACACTCCCATGTGCACACCAACAACCGTGCACACACCCACATGCACACTCCCATGTGCACACCAACAACCGTGCACACACCCACATGCACACTCCCATGTGCACACCAACAGCTATGCACATTCGCATGTGCACATCAACAACCGTGCACACACCCACACGCACACTCCCATGTGCACACCAACAACCGTGCACACACCCACATGCACACTCCCATGTGCACACCAACAACTGTGCACATACCCACATGCACACTCCCATGTGCACACCAACAGCTATGCACACTCCCATGTGCACATCAACAATCGTACACACACCCACATGCACACTCCCATGTGCACACCAGTAGCCAAGCACACACCCACATGCACACTCCCATGTGCACACCAACAACCGTGCACACACCCACATGCACACTCCCATGTGCACACCAACAACCGTGCACATACCCACATGCACACTCCCATGTGCACACCAACAGCTATGCACACTCCCATGTGCACACCAACAACCGTGCACACACCCACATGCACACTCCCATGTGCACACCAACAACCGTGCACATACCCACATGCACACTCCCATGTGCACACCAACAGCTATGCACACTCCCATGTGCACATCAACAACCGTGCACACACCCACATGCACACTCCCATGTGCACACCAACAACTGTGCACACACGCACATGCACACTCCCATGTGCACACCAACAACCACAACACACCCAAATGCACACTCCCATGTGCACACCAATAGATATGCACACTCGCATGTGCACACCAACAACCGTGCACACACCCACACGCACACTCCCATGTGCACACCAACAACTGTGCACACACCCACATGCACACTCCTATGTGCACACCAACAACCATGCACACACCCACACGCACACTCCCATGTGCACACCAACAGTTATACACACACCCACATGCACACTCCCATGTGCACACCAACAACCGTGCACACACCCACATGTACACTCCCATGTGCACACCAGCAACCGTGCACACACCCACATGCACACTCCCATGTGCACACCAACAACCGTGCACACACCCACATGCACACTCCCATGTGCACACCAACAACCGTGCACACACCCACATGCACACTCCCATGTGCACACCAGCAACCGTGCACACACCCACATGCACACTCCCATGTGCACCCCAACAACTGTGCACACACCCACATGCACGCTCCCATGTGCACACCAGCAACCATGCACACACCCACATGTACACTCCCATGTGCACACCAACAACTGTGCACACACCCACATGCACACTCGCATGTGCACACAAAAAATTATGCGCACACCCAAATGGACATTGGCACATGGTGGTGGGGGTTGAAGAGTTCAGTCAACCTCTCATACTGTGAAGAAATCCACAGTCCCTGGTGAACTGTATAGGCAGCATGCAGTCCTGGAGGAATGGTATAGACTGCACTCAGTTGTAAGAGATGTGAGATACAGGACTGAACCCCTTCAGTAAATGTGGATCGAGGTGCAGTGCTGAACTCCTTTAGTAAATACAGATCGAGGCACAAGACTAAAACCCTTTAGTAAATGTGGATCGAGGCGCAGGACTGGATCATTCAAGCTGTGGTCAAGACACCTGACACGGCGCACTCATCTTCTGCTCTGTGATCCGAAACGCGATTTAAACCTCACGTGAGGATCGACGTTGTCAATACCCTTTCAGTTCACCGCAGGAAGTCGACACACAGCTTAAGGCACCTGTAGATTAGACTGTAGACGATAAATTCATATACAGAATAGAGAAGCCATAGGATATGGTCTTGAAGGCATGAAAGATTGCCAAAGCAACAATCCAATATTATATTTTCCTCTATGTTCTTTCATAATTACATAAAAACATGTCATCCACAGGGATTCAGGAAGAACAGTCCAAGCACATCACAGTGAAATTCCTAAATATTTAACGCCACGTATATAACTGAATAACAAATTCACACCCCAGAGGCACCAGAAGGCAATCCTGTCTGGTATAAATATCTCTGGCACTGCCTGCTCTGTTTTTCAGAATAAGAGCCTTAATGCAGCATGTGGTTGCAGTTCAGTCATTTTCCTTATGGGGAAAAAAGATCAAACCAATAATCCAGACAATTAAGAGTTAAAATACAGTACTTTCCTATGAAGACCTGAAATATATTCTTGTAAGAGTTACCTAAGTTTATTCCAAAAATACAAAACAAATGATCTCACGGATGTGAACGTGTTCCTTTTGGCTCAACAGGACAAATGCAGGTGCATCATCCACCCAGGAAGCGTGTGTGTTCCCTGTGAACAGAGCAGAGAGCACTGAGGCAGAATAAAAGCCTTAATGTGACTATTCTTCGAGTGAAAATCCAGCAAGGTGTTGTGCTGGATGTAATGAGCATTTATTAATAAGTCTCAAGAGTCATTAATTGCAGTTGAATTCTTACAGGGAAAATGTCTGTAATGTTCTATTAAGATTATTCAATTAGTTTAATTTCAATATCCGATTTATAAATTAGCTTTGTAAAGGCCACCTCACAACTGGCAAACACAAACAGTTGAAAAGTTGCATCTTCAGAAAGCACCCTTAAAGGTTTCATATGCACCTAGGTACTGAAGAGCCAGTGCTGGTGGCTGCTGTTCCACACTTTGAGAATGGTGACACAGAGGGTGTGGTCCTGCTTGGGCTGCACCACAGGTGATGGACAGGTGGAGGTGATCAGCAGGGACTGGGTCCGGAGTACGGTACTCACACTCGGGTTCGATTGCGGAGGGACACCCCGTGGAGAAATCCCCAAAAACATCCGCATTAATGATTCTGTTTCATTTTTAATAAACTATTTACGAAGAGCGCAGACATATTCCTCTACCCCACGAGGGGGTGGACCATTCACTTTGAATAATCTGTTATTTTGATCGACCTGTAGATAAGAGTACTACCAAATTTTTTTTCAATATTTAATATTTATTACCATATTTCCAATTCTTTCTCTGCTTCACCAATCATAGAAAAGTTCTGTTCAAAATAACAAATGAAATAATTTAACTAGATACAAAAACATACAAGGGTAAACATTGAAAAAGCTTTTTAGACATTACCTTTGTTTGTAAAGTGCTTGCTGTTTAATTTCTTGCTGAAAACTGTCCCGAGGTTCCTTGTCGTAGCTTTCAGTGATTGACAGCGATGCGTATCCAGTCCCTGTAGTGGGCAGCCATTTCACTGCTTGAGAGTCTTTGAACATATGGAGAAAAATTCGGACATTTTGAATTTTGTTATTATATACCCGTGATAAAAAAGTTGTGTTCTGTGGTTCTTGTGATCCTTTTGAGAGTAGAGCGTGACATACAGAGGGAAATACTGTTGCTTTTTTATTCCTTGAGCAGAGTGTCCTGCTCATTTAGGGCTTCTTCCTGTTGCTGTGCTGTCGCTGTGACAAACTGGGGGCAGAACTCCCACAGAAGTACTTGTCCTTGTCGTCTTTTGATATTATTTACCAGTAATATGAAGTTGTGTTTTACGATTTCATATCACCATTTATCCTTTTCTCGAGTAGAAAATGACTGGAAATTTCTGACATTACAAATGGATAATCAAGGTGATACCTTTGTTTGGCAGGAAACCATGTATGCAGTTGCATGCGATATTTAATGAGTTCATAATTAGAATATGATATAGTTATAGACATGTATATACTGTACTGTAGCTCACCATTAACAAAAATCACCAAAGAGGGGTGGAGGTGGTGGTGAGAATCTAAAAAAAAAGCAGTTGTGGCAGCAGTCTAAGATTAATCTCCTGACTGCAAGCACAGGACTGAGTTGGTTCATCATTAAGAAAAATAAAGTCACACTCAAGTATAACTTGAGAAAAGAGAAAATAATATGCAGTGTGCTCCATAAGTATTTGAACAGTGACACAATTTTTATTGTTTTGGCTCTCTACTCCAACGCATTGGATTTTACATTAAACACTGAATATGAATTTAAAGTACAGACTGTCTGCTTTAATTTGAGGGGACTTACATCCATAACAGGACCCCTAATTCCCACTTGTTGAATTCTGATAGTACTGAGATACTAATAGTAGGTCCAAACACTCTTCGGGATAAATTCCTACAGTTTTCTTTAAATATATATCTCCACCAAAGCAGTTGTTAAAAACCTTGGCATATCTAATCATATCTAAATTAAGGAAGATGTTGTCTCTCCAGGGTGCTGAAAAATGGTTTATACATTTGTGTCCTCTCCAACTGATTGCTGTAATGTTTTATTTAGTTATTTTTGTATTCCTGTCGGTGATGAGCTTACACATGGCTTAGTGTTACTATCAATGTTCACAATTGCCTATCACAGACTTAAGTTTATAAGAACATCATATTTCTGATCATGGTCCACACCGGATTTTGTGATGAAGTTGGAAAAGAGCGGAGAGCGGAGTTTTGTAAACAAAAGCTTCAAAGTCAATTAAAGAAGCCAATGCTCCCATCTAGTGGTCATAACATTATATTGCCGCCCAATATGAATACGTAACAACGGTGCCTTTCCCTGGTTCTACACAAGAGAAACCAAAGACAGCTAGTACCTCTTTTTCCAATGGGTGAATGTTATTTATTATAGTATTTATTTAATGCTAGAGACAGCTTTTGAACATTTTCAATAGAATCAGGTTTATTGAGACTGTATAAATCTGTTGGGAAGGGTCTGTCTTCGAACATTCAATATGCATGTGCCAATGTCATTTTCACATGTAAATTAAAAACATGAACTTCAGACACATTATAAGTTACAGTTAAATATTTAGAGGGTGGCACTTAGTTAAGTAATTTAAAAATACTATTTATTCTAATATGGAATGATATATACAGGATTTTTATGAGCTCTTCTTCTTGACTAATAAACCTACCATATAATGTCAAAGATGTTGTCAGTATTTCCCTTTAATGTGAATGACTTTTTTTAATACACAGAACACAATGTACCACCAAAGGAAAATTTACACATAAGTAAGGGATTTCACTGCTGTTACATTTATTGTGACTGTGTCCTGTAGCCTGAAAAAAGTTCACAATTTCATTTATTTATTCAGGCTTCGTGCCATAAATAACCACAATAAGCAGGTCACTGATTTCATCACAATCTCATTATGACCTCATCATAATCCTATTATGATCTCCTTCTGTTCAACCATTCCACAGCGGAAGGGTTCAATGTCTGAATGTGGATGACAGTTTCAGCTGAAACATTCTTGTGTTTGCCGGAATCTTGCTGGCTGTTCACTTTGCCGACCCGGGGCCTATGTCTTCAGTGACTTACAATTGCCAGTGCTGGAGGACTACAAACCTTTGGGTGTGGTGATGGGAAAATGAGTTTTAAAGAGCCCCGTGGGTCAGGTGCTGTCAATCACTGTCTTACACTTACCAAACGATTTCACTGGTCAATGCTCTGTGACATCATGAATTATTCAGGTCAGTGAGTCACAGGGAAACCATGTGAGCTCCACCCATCCTGTGGATCCTTAAGCATCTCACACACCTGTACCGTGCTGCTAATGGAGATGTCTGAGATTTCTACCAATGCTCCACTACCAAACAGTTCTACCATGTTTACCATGTGAATTAAGCACACTGAAGATAACTGCTACTCTAGGGTACCACACGCCCAATTAACATTGCTTTATGATTTATTGAATAGCACTACCTGTGTGATGTACATCATATAAATACAGTGACATAACTGGATTACAGCCCATGATCATGAAATAGTATACGGGCTGCTTGTAGTTTAATCCCTAAACCAGGGGTCCTCAATCTTATCCAGAAAGGGCCAGTGTGGGTGCAGGCTTTCATTCCAACCAAGCAGTTACACACCTGATTCCACTAATCAAGGTCTTAGCAAAGACTCTAGTGGCTGATTAGTAGAATCAGGTGTGTAACTGCTTGGTTGGAACAAAAGCCTGCACCCACACCAGCCCTTTCTGGATAAGATTGAGGACCCCTGCCCTGAACATTTTGAATGGGAAAATGAACCATGTGTTAACTGTATGGATATTCATACACATGCCACTTTCATTTAATCACTGTATGTTACTCTTGAAGAAAAATGTAGAAGAAGAAAGTAAAATATGTTCATTTTGATACAAAAAATGATATACGAATGCACTTTGTGGCCCAAAACGTGGCTTTATTGAATCAGTAATAGCTGCATGTTGGGTATTCTTCGCCGCAGAGGAAGTCGGGCCAGACAGAGTACCTCCGGATGAACGGCGCCTTTCTCAAGCATTTCGCTGCTTCCCTGTCACATTTGCAAAGAATTCGTTCACACTTGTCCTTCAGGGAATCTGGAAAAAGAGAAAGGACACCTCCTGGTGACATCCACAACCTTTTCTTGCCATTCAGTAATCTGAATGTGAAGGGAGTGAGGCATGATTTTTAACCTATGTATTTCAATAGCAAACAGAGCTACCCATGTTTATTATGCATTCCATGTGCAGCATGTGATACTGTAATGACTGCGGTTGCTAAGGACTAAAAATAGTTCTGGAACCCGGAACGCACACTGCACTTACCCTCCCATTGGCTATAACGGGACCGCGGTATTCCCCAAACTCGACCGCACTCGGTGAGCCACATTCTAATTGCCCGCTCGTTCAGCCCTAAGGACTGCAAGCACAGTAGGCACACATTCTGGCTCTCCTGCTTTACCAGCAGCCAAATGGGTGAGACGTCCTG
This sequence comes from Anguilla pacifica, assembly GCA_039654925.1. Classification (NCBI taxonomy): domain Eukaryota; kingdom Metazoa; phylum Chordata; class Actinopteri; order Anguilliformes; family Anguillidae; genus Anguilla; species Anguilla pacifica. The sequence continues at coordinate 6,844,463 of CM077300.1, read as the reverse complement.
ATCTTTGTAAGCTACCGACCAAAGAGTGAACGCACGCTCGCACGGCAGCATTTGTTTTCGCCCGACGATACCGCCGCGTCGTTTTAGATTTCATCCATTCGAGTACCTCAGCACAAGTGACCGCACGCAGGCTGGCTGGCGTGAGTGCAGGGTACGGACAGGAGGTAGGAGGCGCGAGAGCAGCGTCCCACCCCCGGGGAGGGCTCCGCTCGGTTGGGGCTTTCCGCGGGACGAACGTACCGCAGTCTGGGACCCGGTCCTCGCACGTCCAGTCGTACCTGTCCGTCATGGTTCGGCAGCCGGCAAACTCCGCCTTCCCGTAGCAGCAGTCGTGCCTGTGGCAGCACCTGGGCGGAGGAAAGAGAAGCTCCTTCTGAGGCGCGTTCGATTGTAACTCGGGAACTGTAACTTTTCTCGCGGTTTGACCCCAGCTTCTCTTATTTTATGGTAAATCGGCCTGTCTGTAGGGGTGTTCAACCGTAAAAAAAGAGATTTAAAATGTGCAGAGCATCAGAGGCCTGGTAGGCATGCCCAAAGAACCTTAAATAGTCCGTCAAAGAAAACGGAAAAAAACTTTCATTACCTTAAAAATAAACACTGTAAGAAGATCAAAGCTCGTCCAGCAGGCTTTGACACTTCATAAAAGTAAGAGCCTCGGGAAATGAGCCACTAATTGCTGTTTCTGGGGTGAGTTGAGGGTTTGGGTTATTTTAAATTACAGCAGATTATTCAGAACCAGATGCAAAACAGCTGCACAATCTTGTCTCATGAAACGAGGGGAACACGGTTACTTATGAGTATATTAGAGAGCAGCACACCCATGCAGGGCTATTTTTAATATATAATACATTATATATTATACAGTACTCCGGTTTCCTCCCACAGTCCAAAGACATGCAGGCAGGCCAATTGGAGACTCTAAATTGGCCTTTTTTTTTCCAAAAAATGGAAATCATTTGGTCTAAAAATCAAAAACTCAACCAACATACAACTAAAAATCAACATACATAATCAATCAACATCATCCTGTTGCAGCATCGCTAAATGCGTACTGAGTATCATGTGAATGACAGAAGCTTTGACTTGCTCATCACTTTCATTAAAACATTTTATTTATCTATTTATTTATTTAAAATTTGGTGCACAATGTGGGGCTGAACACGTCGGATTCCTACCATATGCTGGAAGGTCCGACTACCTGCAGCCACAGCCGCATTCAGGAACAAACCTCACAGCTGGGAGTGTGTGCCATAGCCAAAGACATATAGGGTGGAGTCGGAGGAAGACCTTCCACATGCGGCTTTAGCATGCAGTCCACCGGTGACCAGCGGGGGTCACTAGAGAGCAGTGAAATGCGCACCCCTAACTGACTGAACCCTCCCATACCCTGGGCAACATAATCGACAGTTGCACATTGCCCTATGGCACTACTGACCACAGTTGGCACTGCCATGGTCCAGACTGGCACAGCATGGTGCCTTAACTGATTGAGCCACCCAGCAGCCCACAACATTTTTTCTTCACCAAAGTGAAAGACCGATCATACAAAGTGATGGATATATCAAATTATTTCCATTAGGTCAAAGATAATTTGACAGTAAATAAATAATTATATCAGTATTAGAACTGATAAAAACATAAAGGTTGTGGTTAACTTTTAAACTGTTGGCAAAAGAATTAAAATAAAGGAACATATTCCATATGCTTTTGAGTGTGCATTTCAGTAACATACTATGTGCTTTGTTGCCCTATTTCTGTGCTGAAATGATTATACCCATCTGGGAACCCATCCCATCAATTCACTAAAACAACAGTAGCAACTGTACATTATCGGAGGGAAATTCCTATACGGAATAAAGTTTTCCCTGTTATTCTTTTGACTAGACAGCATTTGAGTGGGCGGTCCTGATGCTTTGAGGTCAAAGCAGGAAGTGGGTGGTGGGTGTGTCCCCTCCAGTGCATAACCCTGTCATCATATTCAGCTTGTAAACACAAGGAAACCAGGCACACTAAAAATATTAGACAAACAAGAAGAGTGCCTGCCAAATGGCTGCAGTCTTTAGTAGAACTGATGCCACACACACTCAAATGTATCAGCTATAACATTCTTGGCAATGTGACTTATATGAGTAAATGATCTGCAGTTCTACAGCATCTTTCAGAACAAAATACTGGGAGGACTTTTACTTTCTGAACCTGGTGGTAACACCTGCAGTTCAATCACAGCCCCCATAGTTTGCTTAAACTGTTTGTTTAACTTTAACTTCAGACAATCAAATTGACAGACAGCCAATTTTTGGGAATTTGGCCGCGATGCAGGGGACCTCTATTAGTCCATTACATTACATTACAGGAATTTGGCAGACACTCTTATCCAAGCAACTTACAGAGACTTACAGCAACTTACAACTTATCCAGAGCACAGCATTTATATTGCATCCATTTATGACTGGATATAAGCTGATAGCAATGCAGGATAGTACCTTGATTAAGGGTACAACAGCAGTATCCTACCCAGGAATTCAACCTGTGACCTTTAGGTTACAAGCCCAGTTTCTTACCCACTATGCTACACTGCCGCCCCCAGTCCCGATGCAGCCCGCAGCACAGATCCCCAGCAGCCTCCTCACCAGTCTGCCCTGTCGCGGGGCCAGCCGCGCCCGCCCAGCCCGCAGTAGCAGCCGTACATCATGTAGCGCAGGGCCGACCTCCTCGTGCTGCACTTGATGGCCCCGGCCAGCTCCAGCAGCCCTCTCTTGCTCCTCTGAGACTTCTCAGGAGTCTGGGATGCCATACAAGCTGGAACACATGGAACATAATCCCCTCAGACCACAGCTACCAACACAGAGAACAGAATCCCCTCAGACCACAGCTACCAACCCAGAGAACAGAATCCCCCTCAGAGCACAGCTACCAACCCAGAGAACAGAATCCCCTCAGAGCACAGCTACCAACACAGAGAACAGAATCCCCCTCAGAGCACAGCTACCAACACAGAGAACAGAATCCCCCTCAGAGCACAGCTACCAACACAGAGAACAGAATCCCCCTCAGACCACAGCTACCAACACAGAGAACAGAATCCCCCTCAGAGCACAGCTACCAACACAGAGAACAGAATCCCCCTCAGAGCACAGCTACCAACCCAAAGAAAATAATCGCCTCAGACCACAGCTACCAACACAGAGAACAGAATCCTCTCAAAGCACAGCTACCAGCCCAAAGAAAATAATCGCCTCAGACCACAGCTACCAACCCAAAGGAAATAATCGCCTCAGACCACAGCTACCAACACAGAGAACAGAATCCCCTCAGAGCACAGCTACCAACACAGAGAACAGAATCCCCTCAAAGCACAGCTACCAACACATGGAACAGAATCCCCTCAAAGCACAGCTACCAACCCAAAGAAAATAATTGCCTCAGACCACAGCTACCAACACAGAGAACAGAATCCCCCTCAGAGCACAGCTACCAACACAGAGAACAGAACCCTCTCACAGCACAGCTACCAAAACAGAGAACAGAACCCTCTCACAGCACAGCTACCAAAACAGAGAACAGAACCCTCTCAGAGCACAGCTACCAACACAGAATTATTACCACCTTTCTCCTCACTTATGATGCCACTGGGTGTGTGAAACTACCACACTGCAAATATTTGTTTGCAGAACTGTAATGAAATATAATTCTCAGATTGTGCCTTTGAACAGTACTTTACCATCCAGCCTAACATTGACTATCAAAAAGCCCTTCACATCAATCCTTGTTATTAGGACAACACTGACTTTTAATAAATGTTTTATTCTATTTATTGCCATATATACAGTGATAAAACATGAGCTTAAAATCCTCTATGTAAATTGGGTTCCAGAAACAGATAATGATATGCACATCCAGAGTGACTGCTATGGTTTCCTGCCAAGCTCACGGTCATTTGATCTGGTTCTGGTGAGCGGTTTGTGTCCCCTTTCCCTTTTTAAGGGCCAATTTTCTGTGGCGCGCTTGTGTGATGGTAATGAGTCTGTAAATGCTATCTCCAGATCTGGAGGGGAAAAAGCTAACAGTGGTGCACCCAGCATTCCAACACACAAAAGAAGGGATCGGGTCAGCAGAGGCTGCCCTCCCTCCATTGTACAGACAACAGTGAATGGATTTCTGCCTTTACAACCAAACCATCCTGGGCAGCTCACAGCACACAGACTGCAGTAAAGCAGAGTAAAACAGAACAGTGTAGTTAAGCTAAGCAGCCAATGGAAGTAGAATATTTATAGAGCAGTGTTCCTTCGAGGACGTGATGGGCTCACACCCTACAGTGTGTACAGTAATGGCTGTTTATCTGATCTCAGAAATGATACCAAACCAAGCAGTCCAACATCAGACTTACAGACTGGGATGCATGTTCTCTAGATGCAAGGTCCAATAATGCTGCATTGTGTAAACACACTCATTGATAAAGTCATTAGTGTCATGCATGAAACAAATGCAATAAAAAGTTTGTAAAAGTTCAGCGGTATTGTTTACTATACCATAGGTACATAATACAATTTTAATAGCACTGAAATACTAAGGTACCATTCCATGACTTAATGGAGTTAGATGTAAAATCCTAAAAATCATAAAGAAAATTTCCTGTCTGTTGTCCCCAAGAATTATAATTAGATCTACGTCCTTGCAATATTGTAGAATTTAGATACAAGTTTTCCATATACAGTAAATTTATTCTGATGAATGCAGAAAAAATATGCCATTAAAGCTTTGGTGTAAATAGACAAAACTACAAGTATATTACTTCTGGTCAGAAGCAGGACCATGAAGGCATGGCGCCACATCTGCAATGTTTTATCCATGCCAACAGGCACTAGAGCGCGTATTGTTTCGAGTTCGCCATTGGAAATTCTAAAATTAAGGATATCAGCAGAGAAAGTAAATCTTGTAAACACACGCGAATAGCCTGCGTAGCAGTGTTCGAATTACGGCGGGGATTGGGGGGGGGGGGTCTGACCCCCCTAATTAAAACTTGGACGCCCCCCCCCCCCCCCAAAAGAGGTAAAAACAACTGTTTTTACCTGTTTTGGGGGGGGGGGGGGGGTCCAAGTTTTAATTAGGGAATTAGGGGGGTCAGACCCCCACAATCCCCGCCGTAATTCGAACACTGCTGCGTAGCCTACTTCACCAAACTTGGTTGCGCAAATCCTCTGCACGGTGCCTTGAACGCACTCACCTAGTCTACAACACAGCAGATAAGCAAACATCTTTTACATTTGAAAAAGTCAGTTATAGTACCGAGCGCCCTGTACTTACCAGAAAAGAGCAGTAGTATTAGATACAGCGCAGACATGGCCGGCAGTGGAATCGGCTCTTGCTTTCACTCGGGAGAACAGACGCGCGCTGTTAAGAGGTTTTTTATGCTTACCCGTTTACGCATAAGCTGCCCAGCAGCGCTTCCTTGAGAAAGTCCTAATGCCTGCACACAGCTCGTGCCTCTGCTGCCTTAGGCATCCCTCCTCAGTGTCAAAATTGTTGCTTGGAGAATTGCGTAATTGCGCCTGCATGGTCCCATTGCGCAACATCGACTCAAGGAGTTCCAGAGCAAGATAAGTGCAGTCGATAATACACAGAGAATCTGTCCTACTCTATTTGAGTATTTTATTTGAGTATTGACTATTTTAGCGTAGGACAAAGTTCAGTCATATAGTGCAGTCCGTAAGTATCTGGAAAGTAACACAATTTCTGTTTCTTTGGCTCAGTACTCCAGCACATGGGATTTGAAACATTTTACTGTAATTTGTGCGATATTTGATCTTGCATGTGGTTGTATTGTAATAATTGCTCAGTTTCCTAAGGAATAGCACGCTATTTTTTAATTTCTGTTTTGCATTCGGTTTTGCGTTTTGAGTCTTTATTTTCGTATGTAGCTACAGTTGTAGTAGCCTACTTTTTGACATATTGATATAAAATGATATGACGACAAAAGATAAAGAATTGATAATAATACATTATATATAAGATATAGATTAGATTTTTAGCCTAGACTACAAAGCAAGGGAGTTCCCTGTGTGTCCTATATATTCTATGGCAAATATTCAAATATTGATTAATAGAAAAGCAAAGAAAACGATTAACAGTCGGGGTTAGTTACAGTAGTAACATCTCATTATACACGAGTAGGCTACACGGGTTGTGTTTTCATGTGGAAACTGGCCGTTTTGAGAAGGAGAGAGCCGCTGATTCTCTGCCTGGTGCAGTGATTGGTAGAAGTTCGGAGGTGGTCGATAGGGAGCAGCACTCTCTTCACTTTCAGACCAGGACACTTTTTCGGAGGGGAACAAAAAAAATCGGCGGCGGTGTGTAGATGAGTGTCGTTTTGCCCTAGTACCAACAGCACAGGGTTGACTAGTAGGCTGCTTAACGTTACCCAGAGCATCTGCTGACCAAGTATTTTAAAAGGGTAAGTCTGCGACAGAGCTGGGGTGGTTTCAATGCTCTGAAGGTTTACTGTTTAGCACCTTGTGTTGAAATGTGTTTTAGCATGTTAAAATCGCTTTGCTAGTGTTAGCCATATAAACTTTATAGGCCGACCCTGCTAGCGTTAGCTAACTAGCTACTATACTGTTGACGAGTTTTTACATATCACAAATATACAGCTTTGTTCGCGTGTTTTCTCGCATTCCGGCGATATGACTTATCTGACTTTCCTGCCTGCTTGAGCCGTGTGGATATGTAGCTCGCTGGCTTTAATGTACCATTCTGCTACAATCAGCAACATGCTATAGCCAGCTGTGAAAGCGCATTTCCGCTCCACTTATGCGCCAAACGTCTGCCTGAAGAGCATTGCATACTAGCTACAAATAGCTAGTGCAATAAACAGCAGCCTTTATGTATGGAAATGGCGGAACAGTGTTGCTAAGTTAGCTACTCCTCATACTGCAGTTATAGAGACAATTATTTCGCCTCTGACAGTTGATAGCAAGGGCCAGGCAAGTTCGGTACCTTCCTCGCCACATAGCCTTGCTAATCGTATAGCTTAACTACCTATAATACCTGGCTATCGATACTCATGTCTAGCTGGTCTAACCATATCGTAGCCAAGGTAGCCACCGGAATCTCCGTAAACGCCACATCACAGAGATGCGGCAAGGTTAACGAGCCTACTAGATAACTTACTATTTCAAGGTGTAGCTAAACTAGCTAGCTTGTAAAATTAATTGCCGAACGTGTTGAGTGCCGTTTGAAAGCTCTGTTCGTATAATTGAGAGAGGCTGACGAAACGATCCCCCGTTCTCCTTCCTTGTACAAATAGTGTCCATGCAAGCTGATGTTACCAATAACGTTACTTAATCTATACCCACCTAATGTTAGCTAACATTTTTCCATGTATGGGACGGGGTATGGTAGTTTCATAATGGCAGTATGGACCGGGACAGTGCAGGCGCTTATTCTGGTACCCGAGTCCCTGTCCCTGTTCCTGGGCGCTACTTCCGTGGAGGTGACGTGCGCGCATTCCGGGCCTTCATGCGTTTTTAGGTGCGGAGCGATCCGGGAGCGGCGGCGCATGGAAGCATGTCTGGCATGTCTCAGGACCGAAGCAGCCGCTGGACGGACATACAGAAAGGACTGCAGTTCATACAGTGAGTTCCGATGAGACCTGGAGCCCCCACGGTCTTTCTCAGACTCCGGAGGGGGCCGCGTTTACCTCTGCATCTCGGCTGTTCCCAAGAGACTGTCAACACATTACTTGTCAGGGGGGACCTGTAATTGTTTTTGTGCAGATAATAGTTTTAATAGAATTTTTATAGCCAGAACTCGTGCAGTTTTAATTGTGTGCATTATATTACATTACTGCTTAATGTACTGTGTATGTTTGTGATTCTTACATTGCCAGCGATTAATAAATAGACCTAAACATGGTTAGCAGTAGTACTTGTTGCTTTTCATGTTTTTGTTCATCCTAAATCAAAATAGCTTCACATTTTTACATTCAGGGGTGAATGATTAATATGAGGGCTGTGTAAGTTGTCAAGAGGCTGCAGAATCATTGACAGGACATTTGTTTTTGCACAAGGTTAAGAATGAGTAATGATGATTACTCATGTCTTTAGTGAGGCAGGTTTTGCCTTACATTGGCCCTAACCCCAAGTGATGTACAAGCAAGACTGGAAGATTCTGACCTGCTTCACATAAGACTTACAGTAAATCTAGCTTTATTAAAAATCATGTGCCACATAATCCATAAATGAATAAATTCTACACATAAATTAATGTTCTGTTGAAGTTAGTTTCCTGTTCTGTTGTACTGGACATGCATGTTGTCCTCCATCTTTAAAATGGAGCTGTGTTCTGTATGTGAAGCGCACTTCGAAACCGTAAGTGCACACCTGTTTTGTTTCGGAACAGGTCTACCCTGCCCTTTCCTGGAACTCAGGAGGAGTATGAGGTAAGCGCGCTTCGGCTGAGGTCCAGCTCCGGGGATGAGGTTTAGCATAGGCCTCTCAGCCCTTACGCTCCCCCCGCTCTTACAGGTGTTCCTCCGGGAGCTGGTGTGGAAGCTGTTTGGGGAGGGAAATGACATCTATAGCGAGGGCGAGTGGGCACGCTCGGTGGAGCTGTACACCGAGGCCTTGAGCATTGCCGAGTACGCCGACTCCGAAGACATCAGCATCTCCAACACGGTGCTGGAAAAGCTGCACGCTAATCGCGCTGCTGCCTATTTAAACATGGTAAGTATAACATGGGGGGGGGGGGGGGGGCGGGGGTTTCACGTTAATTTGGCGGTTCAGTGTTAAATTGATTGTCGTCTGTGAATGTTAAAGAGGAAACATTGATTCTGATTTTAACTTTTTACATGAGGCTGTTAAATCTCAAAGACAGTCACTTCACAAAAATACTTGAATCTTTCTTGAGGGTAAAATGGAGAAATGGACACCTTATGTGTAGGTTTCTTATTTTAAATGCATTCAAAATATATTTTGTACAGCTGGATATTACTGAAATAATTCAGGTGAAGTATGCTCATGGTAGTGCCCCACCTTGGAATCAGACCTGTGACCCTGGATCTGCAAGCCCTGCTCCCTCAGTGCTGTACTGCACGGGCACCTTTCAGCTCTCTCATTGACACTGAGAAAGCGAAGTGCATTTAATGACATCATATTTAAGTGGCAGGCGTGCCTGTGTAGGGGTATGGCTGCTTGCCTGATTCAATTGAATGTGCTTTGTTGTGATTGAATGTCAAAGCCATTTCTCTTTGCACTGACCAAGCAGCCAAACCCATACTGTATTTCTGAAGTTTACTTTCTGGTCTTGTTGATAGGTGTTTCTCACTGGCATCACTGCGCTTGGCTCCAGTATAGCTGTTTCAGCTAGGGTTGGGCCGATGTAAAAATTCAACCGGTTTGATATTAAGCCAAATACCTGACTGGTCCGGAAATACCAAATTTTACCACTAGGCATCGCACGTGACTCAGCCGCTCCCGAGTGGAACATGAGAGTGTAGCGGCTTTACCGTTGTCAAGCACTCCCGTTGGTAGTTCTATTTGGACTGTTGTTATGCAAAAACTCTGGTTGGTAGTTCTATTTGCACTGTTTTTCAGCAAAAACCTCTGGTCGTTAATTCTATGAAAATGATGCTATCAAGAAAAAATAGTTCCTTCTCATTTTATACCATACAATTAGCACCAATTTTGGTGATTTTGTCATTACATTATGTAATAAAACTGCATGAAACCATAAGTCAATCAAATTAATCTCCCTAGCACTGTCTTGCTTTTTAAATGGTGTGGTCGCGCAGTGTATACATAACATCTTTGTAAGACCCTCTGAAACCGGTTTTGAATGCTAGCTAGCTTTATGATAGGTTCGCCGTCACTTGTCACCTAGCCAATATTAAAATTCTTGGTTTTAGGTCAGAATGGTCTCACGGCATGCTTGTTATCCCGACTAGCTAGCTAGCTAACTAACTATTGAATTGTATTCAAAACATCGGTTACTATAAACGCAGTCGTTCACAAACATGCGGATGAAAATGCGTAACACCTACTCTACTGTCCAAATAAGGGACGATTCCGATATGTAAAGCTAGCAACAGTAACTAGAAATGTGATTCAACGTTGCCATCAATTGTGAAATTGGACATTGAAAACGGGAGGGGATATAACAACAATTCAAATGCGAAAGTTGCTGTTTAAACTGCTTTAGAATGCTGGATTTTGTAGCACATTGGTTTTAGAACCGCTAAAAGGCCAAGGTGTCCCTTTACTGAGAAATAATTCCCACCCTTGGACCAATCAGGATCGAGTATTCAGCCAAGCCGTTGTATAATGAAATTGGATCTCCTTGTTGCCGGCCTCAGCACTAAATTGCGCACGGCCTGTCAATCTTTTTTTTTTTTTTTGCACTCAGGCACTAGTGGCTCCGTTTATGAAAAAACATAATATTATGTTAATCACGTTGTCATATTGTTTATTACTAATGCAATACAAGTTTGATTTAGCGCCGTCGGCACAGGTCGCTGATGTAGGCTACTTTTTAATTTGCCAGTAGGCTACGTCTCATAATGACAAATGCCAGTTCAGCCGGTTCGCATACAATCAAACCGGTTTAAGCTCGTACACCGGACCGGGCCGGCAAAACCGGAAACCAGCCCAACCCTAGTTTCAGCCACTTGCTTTAATGTCAAGGACAACAATACGGTCAAAATACGAAGTCAATAATTTTTTTCCTCAAGAAAAAGTTGCAAAAGGTGTTTTTTCTTCATGTAATGTCTCCCCATATGCCTCTTTGTTACGTTGTTGTGCTATTTGGAAACTACACTTCCTGGGCTTCAAAACCCTTTTCACCAAGCCCATGGAAAGTCAATGGGTGACATCACAGCGAATTTGTCCATATTCTTATACAGTTTATGGCTTTGACTCACCCAGGGCCAGCCAACCCTGTCCCATAGTGGTTCACCAGTGTTGTGTCTGTGTGAAGGGATGCTGCCATATTTGGAAGCAGCCCCAGAATCCTCAGTAAAACCTCTCTGTTCTCTGTTTTTGTGTAGACTGAAATCTCAGGCAGACTAACCTTTGCTTTCATGAGGGTGGACTGATTCACAAACAGCACCAGGACTGTGTTCCTGAAGCTGACCGGTGTGGACTCCTTAGAGTCCATGGCTCATAGTGTGTGTGTGTGTGTGTTTCAGGGTGTCCATGACCAGGCCCTGGAGGACTGCGATAAGGCCCTGCAGCTGAACGAGGGGAATCACAGAGCCCTGTACCGCAAGGCCCGGTCCCTGAAGGAGCTGGAGAGGCACAAGGAGGCGTACGAGGCCGTGGCCCAGTGCTCCCTGGCTGTACCTCAGGTACAGCTCCCCCCCCCCCCCCCCCCCCCCCCGCCTTTGGGGAACCTGTGTGGTGCTTGTACTTCCTTTATTTTAGTGTTCCTTTTATAGTCTGTTGTTTCCCTTGCAGGATCCAAGTGTCATAAAACTGACTCAGGAGCTGGCTAAAATGTTGGGCCTAAAAATACGTAAAGCATACGTAAGGAGTAAGGTAAGCATTAGCATTACCATTGTACCTTACCTGCGGTGTGATTGTTCTTTTTATTTAACATTCACCAGCCTGTGTCTTTGTCAGCACTGAGACTGATTTTGGTGTGGTTACTCTGCTACCCGATCGGTTGTATAATCAGTGGTTGCCATGTGATGCCAAAATCTCTAATTTGCAAAGTGTCATTTTGTAAGATGCTAATTCAAACCATCATAGGGACGAAAAGCTGACATTAAAGACTGGAGTATACGTATTGTAAATGGTAAACGGACTGCATTTATATAGCGCTTTTATCCAAAGCGCTTTACAATTGATGCCTCTCATTCACCAGAGCAGTTACGGGTTAGGTGTCTTGCTCAGGGACACTTCGACACGCCCAGGGTGGGGATCGAACCGGCAACCCTCCGACTGCCAGACCACTGTTCTTACCTCCTGAGCTATGTCGCCCCAAATATATAATTTGAACATTCAGTTATGTCTGTAAAACAATAATATGTGAAATATGACTAATGCTGTTTGCAGCTTTATTGCCTGTGTAAACACCTCACAGCTAGACCAATGGGGGTTTGTAGATGGAGGGGAAGGCACAGCGTGTTTTCCCTTAGCTGGTGTGAGTCAAAACCAGAGATGTTATTTATTTTTCCTCTGTTCGTAGGAACAGGGCTCAATTATACTTAAGAATGCACTGGATCCATCGTCACGGGTCAGATATGAATGCGCTGCTACATATCCTGCTTAAGACTGGCCTGAAATGGACCAGTAACATTCTTGTGATTCTCTGTTTGCAAACGGGGCTATGTTGTCATCAGAGATATATCTGACTTGTCGCCGGACAGTCAATCTTCCAATGGGAGCATCAGAATATTCACAAAGGAGCGGAACAATGTATCAAATATATCCATGACCACAGCAAGTACGCGTAACAGTTGCTATGGTTTACTCTCGCAATTATCTGACTCCAAATGAAATTAGGATTTAAAATTTGGTTTTAACTATACGTGGAGCTTGGAGTGGTTACACTCGACTCTGTCTTGTGCCATCATTCCTCAATATATGCTCCCGGGATTAGCACTATTGCTAAATCTCAGTTCGGTGAAGCCTACAGAGGGTAGAAGGCTGACCACCATAATACATGCATTCATTTTTGCATAGACAGTTATGAGCCCAGGACAGTGCGCATTTATCGGGCTCCTTAAGGCGAATTTGACTAGAACCGACGTATAACGCCCAAGGGTCCTCTTAAGCCAAGAACTCCAGAACCAGTACAACACCAATCCAATTAGCGGGCAGGTCGTGGTCGCCAATCTAACTTGAGGACCTCATTAAAGACTTTCGCTGTACTAGACCCCTGATCAGTGGGTCTTAGTCAGAATTGTCCCCCTGAGTATTTAGTCAGAATTTTGGCTGAAAAGTATATAAAATGGATTAGAGTCATGAAGACCACGCAAGTTAAAAATAAGAAGAATTTATTAACAGGCAGGTAGGTCATTAGCTTAGAATTCACAATCAATTATAAAATATGAAATTTCTAGAACATATATACAGAGTAAAAAGTTCTTACCCAGCCTGTTCAGCTACACACGGAACACAGAGTATGCGCAGTGTGGGAAGTCGATTACAATCTTCCCAGATTGCTCTGTCCCTTCTCCTTCAATGTCCAAACAGAGGTCATAAATCTCAGAACTGCTTATTCAGCGGTCAAATTGGAATTTTGATTACCTTTTCCAGATGTCCTTCTGAGAGAATATTTTACCAATGCGGGTTTTTCTCCTAAGTTATTGAATAGATATGAAATCTATGTCCGCTGTTTATGAAATTAATATTACTGTACTCCCCACTCCGATGTGCTTCAAACAAGACCAGACATGACTCAGTCTGACTTGATACTGTCGCTCTTTGTCATGAAACCTCCCCTTTTCACAGTTCTACTAATCAAATGAATAGTTAAAACCCAGTCAGATCCCTGAATTCTGATTGGAGCAATACCCACAATATACATCTTTAACCTAAGTTAGGTAAAGTATGTGTATTAATATAGATATTACATTTGTTCAGTATATTGTAATGATGTTACTCTAATACAATATATTTCATCAGACAAAACAATATCTTAATGATCACATAATGCAGAGTATTTGAATAAAATGTCTGGTTTCCTTTATACAGTGCTTCTGGAAAGAAAAATGTATTTTTCCAGCTCAGTGCATGGTTTCTGTATGAGATCCCTTGTTTGGAGTAAAGGAAAAAGGAAGGAGGTGTCCCGACTCACTTTTTCCCTCATGAGAGTAATGTTTCGCTGTCTACAAGTAATGTCCAGTTGTGGCCGGGCAGTGACCTCTGCAAACATGTTTCTTGTCCTGAAAAAGGCGCCCTGGAGTTCAGGAGGTTGAAATCCATCTTGCAGGATACAGGAGCCTTGGCCTAATGGTTTTATGACCTGCCGTTAAGGAAATTCCTCCCATACTGGCGCGGGTTCTGAGACCCATTTCCCATGCCTCTATGTTAAAGATTTTCCCAGGTGTCCAGTCTTTCAGTCTGCCTTACATCTGCCATCGGCGTGAAGCCTTTTCCATAATGTGCTGCAGAGATGTGTGTCCTGAGACGGGCCTGCAGTGAAACGGTTGCGTTAGCTAAAACTGCCCAGCTCTGTTTAGTGCCCAGGGTTTCAGTTTGGGGTTTAGCCTGTGCTAAACGTGCTAACCTGTGCGTCTCTTCTCGTTGCAGCCTGTGCTGAACATGCTAATCTGTGTGTCTCTGCTCGTTGCAGCGTGCGCTAAACATGCTAATCTGTGTGTCTCTGCTCGTTGCAGCCTGTGCTAAATGTGCTAATCTGTGTGTCTCTGCTTGTTGCAGCCTGCGCTAAACGTGCTAATCTGTGTGTCTCTGCTCATTTCAGCCTGTGCTAAACGTGCTAACCTGTGCGTCTCTTCTTGTTGCAGCCTGCGCTAAACATGCTAATCTGTGTGTCTCTGCTCGTTGCAGCCTGTGCTAAATGTGCTAATCTGTGTGTCTCTGCTCATTTCAGCCTGTGCTAAACGTGCTAATCTGTGTCTCTCTGCTCATTTCAGCCTGTGCTAAACGTGCTAATCTGTATCTCATAAAAAACACGTTTTCAACGTACAAAAATGCCAAGTTACTCAAAAGTATTGATATCAAAATGACGCCAAGTTACGGTACTACAAACAATATAGGCTATCTTCCCTCACCGAAATTAAATAAGATGTATTCCAAAGCAATGCTACCCAATATTTCCTCAGTTCTTTCAAGTCACTTGGCCCTGTGTGCATAAGCATGCACTACATGGACAGGCCAAACATATGTGTGGACGGCTCTCTCACAGTCAAGATTGATTGAATAGGCGTGTATATGTCCAATTTGTATTGGTATGTATGTATTTCGCTGCCCAGCCTTTCTGTTGCGTGAATGATAGTATGTGTCTTGGTATAAGTGTGTGTTCGTAAATGAGAATGTAACATGCTGCGAGGGAAATGTCCCCATGGGGATAAAGAAGTTCTCTATGTATGTATGTGCAATATGTATTTTACATGCAGTATTTATTGTGCGTAGCACATATACAATAACTTGTACATGTACTCTAATTCAGTTCAGAAGCAAGTATACACATGTTTTCTGGAGAAATATGCTTCCTGTAGTTACTCAGCAGCAGTTTTGTACATGAATTTCAATGTGTTCCGTGAGGCAATTCGAAATATTTGACTCTTTGATCTTACACAAAGTTTGCATGACATTGTAAAATGGTAAGATTACAAAACACAGGGCCAAGTGACTTGAAAGAACTGAGGAAATATTGGGTAGCATTGCTTTGGAATACATCTTATTTAATTTCGGTGAGGGAAGATAGCCTATATTGTTTGTAGTACCGTAACTTGGCGTCATTTTGATATCAATACTTTTGAGTAACTTGGCATTTTTGTACGTTGAAAACGTGTTTTTTATGAGACATCATTTCTTTTTGCAAAGCGTTTTATTATGAGAGTGAGAAATGTGAAGTGACCCTCCCTGTAAGAAACGGTTGTGGATTATGGCTATCCTTGTGTGAATTTGTACAGTCTGATGAGCGTGTACCGTTTAGCAGTTTCGGTGTGCTATATATGTAAAACAGTAGCTGAAAGGGTGCGGTGGCGTAAATGTAAACGCATCAGAACCGCAGGTGAAATATGGCTAGTGTATGTACTCACGGATCCATCCATCCAACAAGCCTTGATTGAGAAAAGAATCAGCAAGCCCGTAGAATTAGAGCTGCCTAGGTTGCAACTTGTGTACCCTGCTGTCCTGCTCCGTTGTCTGTTATTTTGTGGAGATGCACTTTTAGTGTTTGTAAGGTTTATAAGGCATTTTGATAGGCTTATCTTCAGGTGGGAATCCTCTTTGCTGTTTTGCTAAGCTAGAACCGGAAAACTTGATAGTGGAGAATAGGAGCAGACGCATATGTCCCAGTAGGCTTTGCATATGAGAAAATAACTACAGTGTGAGAGAAATTAGGATGAAATGATGAAATTGCGTAGTTTAAACAATATGTTTTTAGCAGAATGGGCATGTAGGTGAAGGTTGACATGATCACAGACTATAGTGCGGAGTAAATAAAGTGACCATGAGCGAGCTTAGTTTCCTTATGGAATGGTATATATAGTCGGTATAAAGCATTGGCTGTGAAAGTGGTGGGTTAGGAAACGTGTGAAATCTATTGCACTACTGTGCTTTTCTCATATTCAGTACTCGTAGTTATACTTATGAGTGATTCATGGTTTTAAATGTAATGTTTTAATGGGGAGTTGCAGAACGTACATACGTAGTAATTGTTTGTATGTGGCTAGATAAAGAACAGGGCGAGGTAACATGAATGTAGAAACATGGCGTTTGCTGATAAGAAGGTTTTGTACGGTAGCCAAGTGAAAAAATATAGTTAGTAGAAATGGCACAGTGGTGAACTGGTGTAACTTTTTAATAAAAGGAATATATTTGCCGTCATGACATGCATATGAGTGGCCGTGAGTGAGTTTTGGCGAAGCAAATATAAAAGCGTAAGAAAATGTTAGTGTAAAAGAAGAAATTATCTGCCTGAGGGCGAGGCGGGATTCGATCCTTCAACCCGAGGGTTACCAGTCTGTGACTTTGTTAGTGCAGCACCATGACATAGCTATGCAATGTGTGAAATATCATTAGCAAACCTGTCCGTGGTTTTAAAGAACACAGGCCAGTAAGCACAGAAGAGCTCCCGTTGGATCCATATGGCTTTGCAATATTGTAGCCGGTTAATAACTGAACGTGCAGACGGTACGTCATAATGCAGTGCATACCTTCGGTGAAAGGCTGGGAGACATGGTGCAAAAGCAATAATTGAGAAGTAGTAGACAATTATTAATGAAGGTAAAAGCAGGTTAAAAAAAACACGTCCTTAGCTGGGCTTGAACCTCCGACCGCATGTTCCCAAGAGTGTAACCTTACCCACTAGGCCACATGCAGATTAGCTGTTTAAACTGGAAATGTTCCAGAATAAAAAGGTATGAGTATTTTGCGTATGTATGCGAGTTTTTGATTGGGTCGTGAGGGTGAGGATTTGGCTGGTGTCGGTAAAATGTCCAATGGGGAGACATGTTGTTAGTGGGATAGGCGGCAGGAAAAATAAGAATGAGGAGAAGAAGAAGAAGAAGAAGAAAGAGAAAAAGGAGGAGAAAACGCAAATTCCTCTTAGTTTGGAGCTTTATTGTGTGGACATGTGAAGTTGTTTATGAAATGTTTTTGTTGAAATGGGGTCAGAATGTACAGAATTTAATGTTTTTAAGGCCTGAGTGTCTGTGGCTGTTGTGGTTATTTCTGTGGGGAACCCTGAAAAGTGCCAAACTCTCGGTGCTGTATAGGTATGGGGCATGCCCCCGCCAAGGCGTAACTTGGCGGGATGGCATACCTGCCATCCCAATGTCTGCTCATTGCAGCCTGCGCTAAACATGCTAATCTGTGTGTCTCTGCTCATTTCATCCTTCGCTAAATGTGCTAATCTGTGTGTCTCTGCTCATTTCAGCCTGTGCTAAACGTGCTAATCTGTGTGTCTGCTCATTTCAGCCTGTGCTAAACGTGCTAATCTGTGTGTCTCTGCTCATTTCAGCCTGTGCTAAATGTGCTGATCTGTGTGTCTCTGCTCATTTCAGCCTGTGCTAAACGTGCTAATCTGTGTGTCTCTGCTCATTTCAGCCTGCGCTGAATGTGCTGCAGGGCTCCGGCAGCTCAGGGGCGAGCAGCGATAAGGTGAGTCAGGGCCCCATTCTGCGGGTGCTCAAGTACACGAACGCCGCGGCGCGGAAACGATGCCGCGCCGAGCCACCGAGAGGGTGTGACTCTATCCAATCAAATTCTCTGTTTTTAATAGCTGTACACAAGGAGGCGAAGAAAGCAAGTGCTGTTCTGTCAGAGCCTTTTCAGTTAAAAGTTACTACAGGAATGATTGGTTTTGGTTTTTTTGGAGGCCTTTTTTGCACGAGTTGCACGGCGGTTGACCTTTCACCCGTGGGCTGCACGGCTGTTTACTGGCCTGTCAGTCATTCATCACAGAAGAGTTCAGCATGTCAGACCCCCCCCCCCCCCCCCCCCCCCCCCCCCCAGCTCTCATCTGGAGAAATTACACCCCTGAAATGAAAAGCAACTTATTTCCCTGTTTATACTTTTAAAGGAGTCATTGTTAGGGGTGTACCGATGCATCAGTCCGGATCGATACAGCATGCGAAAACCAATCAAATTGTTATGAATCATAGCAAAATATTAATTTGAATGTTCATAACTTTACAGCGCTTTGCTGTCTAGCAATGTGCTGTCAATAAGCTTTTACACTCTCCACCTCATTGTGGTTATTTGTATACACTGTAGCAGGGTAGCGTTAGGTGGATCATATATATTGATCTTTTCTCACTATATCGGACCATTTTGTATCGTATCGAAATTAGTGATATTGCCAAATATCGAACCGCTGCCACTAGAATCAAAATCATATCCTGTTGTGGTGAAGCCTGAGGTTTAAACCCCTAGTAATTATGCATCTATCTTGTGGTTTAATGCACATTTTAAATGCACAGAATCCCACACTTCATCTCCCAACACTACATTAACCACCTTATTCTGAATGCACCCACACCAACGCGCACACACACATACACCAACATGCACACACACACACACACACCAACACCAACATGCACACACATACACAAACACACACACACACACCAACACCAACATGCGCATGCGTGCACACACACACACACACACACACACATATACACACACACAAACACACACACCCTGCAGCCAAAGGAGGTCTCCCCCTTCTGAGTTCCCCCCTTCCCCCCGGTTTGTTCATGTTTCGCTCCTTGGAGAGTCTCTCTGTTGGTGTTGTGGGGCTTTATGTTGGGG
Source organism: Anguilla pacifica (assembly GCA_039654925.1). Lineage (NCBI taxonomy): Eukaryota > Metazoa > Chordata > Actinopteri > Anguilliformes > Anguillidae > Anguilla > Anguilla pacifica. The sequence goes on along the minus strand of CM077300.1, from coordinate 6,825,516 downwards.
TCCCAGGTTACATCAGAAATGTTGGATCTAATGGTTATTCCCCTGTTGTTTCACAGTGTTCTCAAGGGTCTGAATCCGTGGAGGATATTGAGATGGGTGAGTGATCCTGTCAGTGTATGTGTGAGGTGTTGCGCGTGCGGTACGTGAGACCGCCGCGGCCCTGTTTGCGGTGCTGTGGCCTGGCCGAGCCGCGGCTGGCCTGGCTGCTGACTCGCTGTGTCGTTGAAGCGCCGCAGCCCACGCAGGAGATGGGCGGAGCCCCGCCAGGTCCCAGCCCTGCCCCTCGCCCCCTCGCCACCGAGAAGCCCGAGTGCGAGTCGGCGCCGGTCAGCGCCATGTCCTCCGTCTCCCCCATCGAGGTCCACAACGCCGAGAAGCCCCCGATGCCCGTCGCCGCGCCCCTGACCGTCCCCGTCGCCACGCCCATGGCCACGCCCCCGCTGGTGAACGGGGCCAGGGCTAACGAGTCGTACCCTGTGCCGGAGTCCCGCCTGGACTACGACACCGAAATCATCGGGGACGATCTGGACGAGCTGCTGGACAGGGCAGGCCCTGCTGAACCTCCTATGGTGAGTCACGTGATGTCACAATGTCCTCTGTAATAATAGCAGATTACACTGCATTACATTATGTTCAGTTACATTATGCTTTGAATTGTTATATTACGTTATTGTACAATACTCGCACTCTGTTCTTGTGAAGCGGACTCAGACGCTTTGTGCAGGTGGTGTTTAGCTGTGATGGGGTTCCTCCTGCAGCAGTTTGACCGTGTTGGGGGATCTTAGCGGCAGTTTGACTGTGTTGGGGGCTGTTAGCTGCGACGTGGTTCCTCCTGCAGCGGTTTGACCGGGTTGGGGGCTCTGCTGTGTTTCAGGCCGTTCCCGCTCTGAAGGGACCCGTCCCACTTCCTGCCAGCATCCCCAGCAGCAGCCCCACCCCCCTGCACATGCCCTCTCACCACGCCAGCCATTCTTTCATCCCCGTGCCCCCTGTCAACCTGCCCCCCCTTTATCACCAAGCGGGGTACTCGGCGCTGGGGCTGGACTCCTACTCCTCCCCCCTGGATTCGCTGGACAGCCTGTCCATATCCGAATCCGAGGCAGGTACGTACGGCCCTCTCAGCACAGACGAGGTCAACGGGACGCAAACACAGGAGGAGGGATTCTCATGGGGAATTCTGTTCTCGCTCTTATAGTTTATTTTGTTAAGGGAAGCCACAGAGTGTGTTCATTTTTTAAACCACACTGATTTCTGGGTTCCTCTGTTAAAACCATTCCTTTGCTCTTGCTCCTGTGTCTGTGCGTCAGAGCTGGCTGATTCTCATCATGACCATGTTCTGTCAGTGATTATTTACTGTAATATGTTTTATACGCAATGTGGAGCCCTTACCCAGCTCTCATGAATTTGACGATCGGCCTGCTTATCTTTAGACCACAGAAATTGCAAGCACTTTGCATTTTATCATACATCAAAATAATATTGTAGTTTCGTATTATGAATCTTACTTGAATTAAATAAGCAGAACTTTTGGAAGTTATCTTCTGTACCTTGTGTTAAATATGTTATTTAATTTGGAATAAGCATGTTTAATCACTAATTTAGATGTGTCTGACATCCTTTTGTCTTTCAAATACAACTTGACAACATTTCCACCTAAAATTCCAGTGTACGGCCAGGCTCCCTTTATGCCAGTAAGTTTTATTTTAGTTTTTTTTTATCTGAATGATAATGATAAAAGATAGCTGAATGATGTAGCTGTGAAGTTACGTTGACGTTATAGCATTGGTTGATCAGTATGTTTTAATTTTTCATTGCATTTTTTGTCAGTAGTTGTGAAATTAGCATTGTGTTTCTCAGTGTGTGTGAAATTAGCATTGTGTTTCTTTGTGTGTGTAAAGTTAGCATCGTGTTTCTCAGTGTGTGTGAAGTTAGCATCTAGCATCAGCATATAGTCAGCATTGTGTTTCTCAGTGTGTGAAGTTAGCATTGTGTTTCTCAGTGTGTGAAGTTAGCATTGTGTTTCTCAGTGTGTGAAGTTAGCATTGTGTTTGTCAGTGTGTGTGTAAAGTTAGCATCGTGTTTCTCCGTGTGTGTGAAGCTAACCTTGCGCTTGTTTGTCAGGTTGTTGGGGTTAGTGACGGGGCTCAGGGCCCTCCCGTGGGAATGGGCTTCATCGTGTCGGAGGGAGTGGACCTGGCCAAAAATCCTCTGGCTGACACGCATGAATTTAAACAGGCCTGTAGCTGCTGCTTCATAAAAACCGGTAAGGAAATGAGTCTATGTTTTTCACTGCTGTACACTGCCCTGAGGTCTGGGGCTGGCTTCAGATGCAATCCCAACAGTGTTCACTACGTACATACAGTATAATGCAATGTAATATATTCCAAATAACAGTAATGCATATATCAGCACTATATCTCTCAGGGCTTGAATATGCCTGATTCTGGAAATAGTTAGTGGGCCACTGGTGTCTTAGCGGGGACATGAGTTTCACCCTCTCGTACTCCATGCTTAGTGCCACTTCTCTCCCGTCAGGTACCGGTCTGTTGGATTATACTTTATATGCAGATGATCACAAATGTAAGAAGGACATCCTGCTGGGACGAATTAAGCTTTCAGAGGACCGGCAGTGGAAACCAATACGGCCAAGGCCAACTAACCAATACGTAGGACCCTATTACATCTGTAAAGGTCAGTACTAAGTACCGATATGTAGAGCAGTATTACATCTGTAAAGGTCAGTACTAGACCGATATATAGAGCAGTATTACACCTGTGAAGGTCAGTACTAAGTACTGATATGTAGAGCAGTATTACTCCTGTGAAGGTCGGTACTAAGTACTGATATGTAGAGCAGTATTACACCTATGAAGGTCAGTACTAAGTACCGTTATGTAGAGCAGTGTTACACCTGTAAAGGTCAGTACTATGTACCGATATGTAGAGCAGTATTACACCTGTGAAGGTCAGTACTATGTACCGATATGTAGAGCAGTATTGCATCTGCAAAGGTCAGTACTAAGTACCATTATGTAGAGCAGTATTACACCTGTAAAGGTCAGTACTAAGTACTAATATGTAGAGCAGTATTACACCTGTAAAGGTCAGTACTAAGTACTAATATGTAGAGCAGTATTGCATCTGCAAAGGTCAGTACTAAGTACCAATATGCAGAGCAGTATTACACCTGTGAAGGTCAGTACTAAGTACCGATATATGTAGAGTAGTATTACACTGTAATGGTCAGTACTAAGTACTAATATGTCGAGCAGTATTACACCTGTAAAGGTCAGAACTTAAAGTGTGTGTGTTTTTGTGTACCTGTGTGTGTGTGTGTGTGTGTGTGTTTTTTTGTGTATGTGTGTGTATCTGTGTGTGTGTGTGTTTTTGTGTATGTATGCATACGTGTGTGTACGTGCGTGCGGTTGTGTCTCCCTGCAGATGTGGCAGCAGGAGAGGTGTGTAGGTACCACGGCCATTGCACGTTTGCTTACTGCCAGGAGGAGATTGATGTTTGGACTCTGGAGCGAAAAGGGGTCATCTGCAGGGACCTGCTGTTTGACCCGTTCGGTGCCAACGGAAAGGTCAACCTGACCGTCCCCAAGATCTTACAAGAGAATCATGGGATGTTTGAGTTCCTGTGTGAGGTACGTGGAGCACTGCAAACCCACTCTGCACAGTGCAAGTGCAGATTGCAAACCCACACTGCACTCTGCAAGCAGTCTGAAGGGCACACTGCAAACACACACTGCACTCTGCACACTGCAAGTGCACACTGCAAACACACACCACTCTGCACACTGCTAGGCATCTGCACACAGGTAGACTTTCACCCAGTACTCCCTGTTGTGATCTTGCAGGTGGGTGGGACAGTGCTGTTGTAATGTGGGTAATCTGCTTGCTTGCAGGAGTGTTTCGACCACAAACCCAGGATCATCAGTAAGAGGAATAAGGAGAACCCCACCCTCTGCTCGCACTCCGTCTCAAAGCACAACTTCGAAGACTCCAAGTAAGGCGGCCGAACAAAGGCTGTTACAGCTCTGCCCTGCCTCAGGGTGACCTCTACAACGCACTCCTTAAATGCCCTTTCCCAAAGCAGCAGGCCATGCTAATGGTGGATTATTGGGCCATGCTAATTGCAGGTTAGCAGGTCGTGCTAACTGCTGGTTATCGGGCCATGCTAAATGCGGGTTAGCAGGTCGTGCTAACTGCAGGTTATTGGGCCATGCTAAATGGGGGTTAGCAGGTCGTGCTAACTGCTGGTTATCGGGCCATGCTAAATGCGGGTTAGCAGGTCGTGCTAACTGCAGGTTATTGGACCATGCTAAATGCGGGTTAGCAGGTCGTGCTAACGGCGGGTGAGCGGGTCGTGCTAAATGCGGGTTATTGGGCCATGCTAAATGTGGGTTAGCAGGTCGTGCTAACGGCGGGTGAGCGGGTCGTGCTAAATGCGGGTTATTGGGCCATGCTAAATGTGGGTTAGCAGGTCGTGCTAACAGCGGGTGAGCGGGTTGTGCTAAATGCGGGTTATTGGGCCATGCTAAATGTGGGTTAGCAGGTCGTGCTAACGGCGGGTGAGCGGGTTGTGCTAAATGCGGGTTATTGGGCCATGCTAAATGTGGGTTAGCAGGTCGTGCTAACGGCGGGTGAGCGGGTCGTGCTAAATGCGGGTTATTGGGCCATGCTAAATGTGGGTTAGCAGGCCGTGCTAACAGCGGGTGAGCGGGTTGTGCTAAATGCGGGTTATTGGGCCATGCTAAATGTGGGTTAGCAGGCCGTGCTAACAGCGGGTGAGCGGGTCGTGCTAAATGCGGGTCATTGGGCCATGCTAAATGTGGGTTAGCAGGTCGTGCTAACGGCGGGTGAGCGGGTCGTGCTCACCCCACTGAACGCATCACAAAAGCAACCTGGGTTAACACCTGCCTTGGCACAGCCGGCTGTGGAGGGGGATCAGGAGGGCTGATATTGGGGAAGCCCTGACACACGGTAGGGGCTAACCGGCACGGCCAGCGCACCCGGAATTACCCCCCTCCCCTACTGTACCTGTGAGGTGTGACCCTCAACCTGCCCCCCCCCCCCCCCCCCCAGGTGCCTCGTCCACGTCCTGCGGGACACCACGCTCCGCTACTCTAAGATCCGGGCCTACCTGCCCCTGCAGTGCCAGCTGGACCTGTGTCGGCACGAGGTTCGATACGGCTGCGTGCGGGAGGACAACTGCTTCTTCGCCCACAGCCTCATCGAGCTCAAAGTGTGGATGATGCAGCACGACCTGGGTGAGCCTCCCTGGGGGTCCTCCGCTCCTCCCCCCACATATCCCAGAGTTCCCCCTGCAGACACCACTCAGCTGCCCCAGGCCTTAGCTGGAGCTTGTGGCATACAACATTCATTCTGAAAGACAGCTGCACACACGCAGCAGATAAAACTGTGCACACTGCTTATGTCTGATTAGATCTGTGCCCTGGGGTAATGTTTAAATATGCCTGGGCTTCTTCCAGAAAGTGGGATGTTAATGCCAAGCTAAAAGGCACTAAATTACGTCTGGAAGGTGCAGGAGTGGCACTGTAGGTTTTCCGAGATAAAATTTTTTGGCCTTGAATGTGTGAGGAATTGCAGAGGGTGAATCGGGTAACAAGATTGTTGGGGTTTTACTGTTCGAAGGCTGCATAGAGATGCGCTGACATCGCATCCGCAGTATTTTTAAGGCAACAGTATTTATGATAATCCCTGTGATTCCCTCTTTTTGTCCTCGTAGGTATTACACACGAGAGCATCGTTCTGGAGTCGCGAAAGTACTGGAGTGCGGTAGCCTCTTCTCAGGGCATTGAGGTAATTTCACGGCCCCGATTTCTGAAAGTGTTGATGTGAAATGTCTGTTCGTATGTTTGTTTTGTGCGTAGTTGTGTATTCTTTGCTCCGGAGCGTGCAGATTGTAAATGCGTGCGGTGGTTGGATGTGGTAGCCCACGTATACTCTGGTACGCCTGCATTTCTGCATACATACAGTCCGCCTGCATTCAATCCCTTGAGCAGGCTTACCTCACTTATGTCTTCCATTGCTTTACAACCTTCACCTAGCACACACCTGTGTGTTACACAAATGTGACATAATGCAACATAGATGTACAGTGTTGTGATAAGTATTCATCAGTTACACGTAGCCTATCAAAGCCTTTAAGTGTAATAAATGGATTAAAGATTTTTTGTAGCCTGTAAGATTGAATTACCTTACTTTTTGTGAACCTTTTAAGACTATTAGGTGAAGCCCCTCTATGCTAGTTTTTACCCCAACCTCGTTGTTTAAATGTAACATTTTACTCCCGGTACTTTCGGTCAATTTGCTAGTGAATGATATGTCCCAGAAATTTCATTATGGTGTGTAATTGTTGTTGGTATGTCGGTGGTTTGCATTAAAAATGATGAATCTAGTTCTAGCAATATTTTCAGAATCGAGCCAAATAAGAAAATTATGTCCTCGATCTCCCCTACACTAATGTCTATACTGGCAAGAGAAAGCCAGAGATTTGAGCTGGCTAACATGGCTGAAAATACTAGTCCTGATCATTTACTCTTTTGTGTGGATGCTTTGACAATTTGTTCCAGTTAGCTGCATCACAGAGATTGACCCTGTAGTGTTGTAAACACCTCACAGCTAGACCAATGGGGCTTTGTAGCTGGAGGGGAAGGCACAGCGTGTTTTCCCTTGGCTGGTGTGAGTCATAACCAGAGATGTTATTTATTTTTCCTCTGTTCGTAGGAACAGGGCACAATTATACTTAAGAATGCACTGGATCCGTCGCCACGGGTCAGATATGAATGTGCTGTTCCATATCCCGCTTAAGACTGGCCTGAAATGGACCAGTAACATTCTTGTTACTCTCCGTTCGCACACGGGGCTGTGTTGTCATCAGAGATATATCTGGTCTGTCGCCGGCCTGTCAATATTCCAATGGGAGCATCCGAATACTCAAAATGAGCGGAACAACACATCAAATATATCCATGACCACAGCAAGTAAGCGTAACAGTTACTATGGTTTACTCTTGTAATTATCTGATTCCAAATGAAATTAGAATTTAAAATTTGGTTTTAACCATACGTGGAGCTTGGAGTGGTTACACTCGACTCTGTCTTGTGCCATCATTCCTCAATATATGCTCCCGGGATTAGCACTATTGCTGAATCTCAGTTCGGTGAAGCCTACAGAGGGTAGAAGGCTGACCACCATAATACATGCATTCATTTTTGCATAGACAGTTATGAGCTCAGGACAGTGCGCATTTATCGGGCTCCTTAAGGCGAATTTGACAAGAACCGACGTGTAATGCCCAAGGGTCCTCCTAAGCCCAAAACTCCAGAACCAATACAACACCAATCCCGTTAGCGGGCAGACCGTGGCCGCCTATCTAACTTGAGGACCTCACTAAAGACTTTCGCTGTACTAGACCCCTGATCAGTGGGTCTGAGTCAGAATTGTCCCCCTGAGTATTTAATCAGAATTTCGGCTGAAAAGAATATAAAATGGATTAGATTCATGAAGACCACGCAAGTTAAAGATAAGAGTTTATTAACAGGCAGGTAGGTCATTAGCTTAAAATTCGCAGTCAATTATAAAATATGAAATTTCTAGAACATAAATACAGAGTAAAAAGTTCTTACCCAGCCTGTTCAGCTACACACGGAACACAGAGTATGCACAGTGTGGGAAGTTGATTACAATCTTCCCCGACAGGATTGTCTCCTTTCCTTTTAAGCCAAATCACGCGTTTGTTCCAGGCGGCATTGCCATAAATTATTACATTACATTACAGGTATTTAGCAGACGCTCTTATCCAGAGTGACGCACAACAAGTGCATCGGTTCAAGGTGCAGAGGTGCAGAAAAACACATTAGAGTGAAGTAAAGATCGTAGTGCCAGAAGTGACCACATAGATCAGGACTCCAACCCTGTAGGGTAACCTGTTCAGCAAATAAACAAAACAGTCCTGCCAAGTACAAAACTAGCACTGAAATCACATTTGCCTTATCAGAATCAAACAAAACAATCTTGATAAATATAAAACTAACGAGATCGCATTAGCCTAACTAGGTACATTGAGCTAAACTAGAGGCTAGGGAGGGGTGGGGAGAGGTGCAGCCTGAAGAGATGAGTCTTTAGTCTGCACTTGAAAGTAGTCAGATTCTGTGCTGTTCTGACCACCACGGGAAGGTCATTCCACCAGCGAGGGGCCAGGACAGACAGCAGACGTGAACGGGAAGTACAGACACGAAGAGGGGGAGGTGCCAAGCGTCCAGAGGTGGCAGAACGGAGAGGTCTGGCTGGTGTGTAGGGTCTGATGATCCTCTGGATGTACCCTGGTGCTGACCCCTTAGCTGCCTGGTATGCAAGCACCAAAGTCTTACATTTGATGCGAGCCATAACAGGCAGCCAGTGGAGGTCAGTGAGCAGGGGGGTGACATGGGAATATCTGGGGAGGTTGTAGACCAGCCGAGCTGCAGCATTCTGGATGAGCTGCAGGGGTCTGATGGCGGATGCTGGCAGACCAGCCAGCAGCGAGTTGCAGTAGTCCAGGCGGGACAGGACCATCGCTTGAACCAGGAGCTGGGTTGCGTAGGTGGTGAGGAAGGGGTGGATTCTCCGGATGTTGTGCAGGAAGAACCTGCACGTTTGACTCACCGCCGTGATGTTCTGGGAGAGAGACAGTCTGTTGTCCATCACCACTCCGAGGTTTTTTGCGGTGGGTGATGATGACACCACGGTGTCCCCTAGGGAAATGGAAAAGTCATGGAGGTTAGAGGATGGAGCAGGGATGAAGATCATCTCTGTCTTACCTGGGTTCAGCTTAAGATGGTGGTTATCCATCCAGCTCTGGATGTCCCTCAGGCAAGCAGAGATGCGAGCGGAGACCTGTGTGTCAGAGGGGGGGAAGGAGAGAAAGAGTTGAAAGAAAGAGTAAATTAACCTGGACGAATGGTAAAATCTGTAATTTAGGCCCCCACCGTTTGGAGGCTGTTGTAAAAACAATTAGTGGGGGGATGGGAATATGAGATGATTACCAGAGAGGACATTCCATTGTGATAGTTTTTCCCCTCTGTTTCTGAATCTGCTTTATTAAATTTTATTTGGTATGAAACATATTTCATTCAATTTCTTGAATTTCCCTGAATACGTCCATACCAAACATGTTAAGGGGATGTAATATTATGGTGCAGTTGTCATGAAAATACCCATTTGTTGAACCATTTTACACGCAATCCATGTTATTACTACATAAGGTATAATACAGCAATATAATGAAAACATGTGCACGGTTTATAAGGTTTTACGGGGTTTGTCAATATTATAAACAGACGGTTTAGAGTCCAGATCCAGGAAAGAAACAAAAAGTATAATGACAGAGGGGCCCACATAAGGGCACTGTGGTACTGTCAAGAGTAGTTGCCCCACCATTTTGCCAGTGACCTGATGATCTTTTCACCTTTAATGACCCCAAAACTCACACACCCACAACCATAGACAAAGAGACTAGTTCCCCTTATCTCAGTTTTGTCTAGATGTCAACATTCCAGAGAGCCAAAGGCCTGCTCACACAACCATAGACAAATAGTCCAGTTCCCCTTATCTCAGTCTTGTCCAGATGGCAACATTCCAGAGAGCCAACAGCCTGCTCATCGCAAGGCTCTTGTTTTATCACAAGGCTCTCGGGTCCTTTGAAGTATAGGATGAGTCCCAGCCCCCAGGCTCATTCAAATGTCAGCCTTTTCTGGGACCCAGTTTGACTCCCCTCTACAGTGTTCAGCGATTTGGAGTAAGTGGTTCTTTGCCTGAATGTTTCGCCCCAAAATTCAGATTACGCTAGATCAGTTGGATGCCCTTCTCACATACTGCCTGTGGAAATTGTGGAGTTATTTATTAGCTGGTTTGTCTGTGTGCATTCATTTTTACATTTTTTCTTGCATTTATGTTTATTTATGTATTTGTGTCATTTGTTATTTTATTTTTCATTTACGCATTTTTGATCCGTAGTCCTCAGTGTCCAGACTGCCAATTTTTTCAACCCTCTTGCCTTAACTACTGGCATTATTGCGTTTTATTAGATGCCATTTTAAAGTGATGTAGAGAAATAGGTAGTGCATACTGAGCTAAAAGTGGAAATGAGTTCACATGATCACATCTGTAAGCCCTTGTAGATGTTCAGGTGAGCATGCTAGCCCGTTTGCGAAGTTAAGATCCAGGCTCAGTCTGCTCAAAGCTACACGTTGTCTGCGTGTCCTGATCTATGCAGCTAAAGTTTGTGTGACTGCTGTCTCCCCCCAGCCAGCCCCGAGTGTTGTTAAGAAGTTTGGACCCCCTAACCTGAAGATGCAGTTTGTGTGCGGACAGTGCTGGCGCAACGGGCAGGTCAGCGAACCGGACAAGAACAGGAAGTACTGCAACGCCAAAGCCCGGCACCCGTGAGTGTCCGAGCCGTGTGGCGTCTGAGCTCGCTCAGAAGGCCTGTCGCCTGCTCACTGTCATTGGGGTGCAAATAGAAGCTGCTACTGTTGGGTCTGCCTTCAGAGCTCCTCCCCTAATCTCAGAGCTCCTCCCCTAATCTCAGAGCTCCTCCCCTAATCTCAGAACTCCTCCCCTAGTGTCTGCCTTCAGAGCTCCTCCCCTAATCTCAGAACTCCTCCCCTAGTGTCTGCCTTTGGAGCTCCTCCCCTAATCTCAGGACTCCTCCCCTAGTGTCTGCTTTCAGAGCTCCTCCCCTAATCTCAGAACTCCTCCCCTAGTGTCAGAACTCCTCCCCTGGTGTCTGCTTTCAGAGCTCCTCCCCTAATCTCAGAACTCCTCCCCTAGTGTCTGCCTTCGGAGCGCCTCTCCTAATCTCAGAACTCCTCCCCTGGTGTCTGCCTTCAGAGCTCCTCTCCTAATCTCAGAACTCCTCCCCTAGTGTCTGCTTTCAGAGCTCCTCTCCTAATCTCAGAACTCCTCCCCTAGTGTCTGCTTTCAGAGCTCCTCCCCTAATCTCAGAACTCCTCCCCTGGTGTCTGCTTTCAGAGCTCCTCTCCTAATCTCAGAACTCCTCCCCTGGTGTCTGCCTTCAGAGCTCCTCTCCTAATCTCAGAACTCCTCCCCTGGTGTCTGCCTTCAGAGCTCCTCTCCTAATCTCAGAACTCCTCCCCTAGTGTCTGCTTTCAGAGCTCCTCCCCTAATCTCAGAACTCCTCCCCTGGTGTCTGCTTTCAGAGCTCCTCCCCTAATCTCAGAACTCCTCCCCTGGTGTCAGAGGTCCTCCTCTAGTGTCTGCTTTTTGAGCGCCTCTCTCCTATGCACAGATGGGCTAAAGATAGGAGAGTTTTGTTGGTCAGCTCCCTGGAGCGCAAGAAGTGGACTACAATCCGCCCACTTCCCACAAAGAAACCCATACCTTCTCAGTTTGAGGTGAGTTTGAAACCCATACGCTTTCAGTGTGAGGTGCGTTTCCCATACACATTCTGTTTGGGATGTATGCTATCTGCTTTATACTATCTGATGTGTGCTGAATGCTATCTGATGTATGCTGTCTGATGTGTACTGTATGCTATCTGCTGTATGCTGTCTGATGTGTGCTGAATGCTATCTGATGTATGCTATCTGCTGTATGCTGTCTGATGTGTAGTGTGTGCGGGCTGCTGTATGCTGGCTGCTCTATGCTATCTGATGTGTCCTGTATTTCTCCTGACAGATCTGCTTGCATGTGGCCGCCGGTAAGAAGTGCCAGTATATCGGAAACTGCAGCTTTGCACACAGCTCAGAAGAGCGGGATCTGTGGACATACATGAAGGATAATAACAGTGAGTACTGACCGTTTGACAGTGCCCCCCCCGACCCCCCCCAGGGTCAGTGATGTAGGGTTTGATAGGGTCTCTCTGAGGGTCAGTGATGTAGGGTTAGATAGGGTCTCTCTGAGGGTCAGAGATGTAAGGTTAGATAGGGTCTCTCTGAGGGTCAGTGATGTAGGGTTAGATAGTTTCCCTCTGCAGGGTCAGTGATGTAAGGTTAGATAGTTTCCCTCTGCAGGGCCAGTGATGTAGGGTTAGATAGGGCTTCTCTCTGCAGGGCCAGTGATGTAGGGTTAGATAGGGCCTCTCTCTGCAGGGTCAGTGATGTAGGGTTAGATAGAGTCTCTCTGAGGGTCAGTGATGTAGGGTTAGATAGGGCCTCTCTCTGCAGGGTCAGTGATGTAGGGTTAGATAGAGTCTCTCTGAGGGTCAGTGATGTTGGGTTAGATAGGGCCTCTCTGAGGGCCAGTGATGTAGGGTTACATAGAGTCTCTCTGAGGGTCAGTGATGTAGGGTTAGATAGGGTCTCTCTGAGGGTCAGTGATGTAGGGTTACATAGAGTCTCTCTGAGGGTCAGTGATGTAGGGTTAGATAGAGCCTCTCTGCAGGTCTTCCACTGGGTGCTTCTCTGCTCTTTAGTTCCAGACATGGAGCATTTATACGAGCTGTGGCTGCAGTCCCTGAAGCCCGGCTGGAGCGAGGAGGCCTCCAGCGCCGCTGCCAAAGAGAACGGGAAGCAGATCCACATGCCCACGGACTACGCAGAGGAAGTGGTGCGTGTCACTTCCTCCTGCAGGGCCAGCGGCTGTGCACGACGTGTTCACCGGAAGCTCCGGGCTTCAGCCCTGTCCCCTCCCCCCGCATGCTTTGTCTCCGCTGACCTTTAAGAGGACACGTCGCTTTCATAGTGTCACCGAACCGGCCATTACTTAACCTTCCAGAATGATTTAAAAATATGTGAAATAGGGAGTGCTGCAGAAGGTAGCACCTTTCTCGCAGAAGAAACATCAAACCTTTTTCTCACAAAATGGCCACCCTTCTGCTCTTCACTCACCCGCTTTAAAGACATGTTAATTGCAGTCATCGTCAGGTGTGCCGACGGCCTTAATCCGTCACAGGTTGTCACCATCATAGGTTTCTGGATGACTGAAATTATGGAAGAGTTTTAAGTAGTGTTACCATTTGACATTGGAAACATTTGAGTGATTTAACAGCAGTGTGGTGGCCTTGGCACACCGTGGCTGTGGGATGATGTGCGCTTTCTGGCTTGCAGGCAGGAAACCACTGCTGGCTGTGTGGGAAGAACTGTAACAGCGATAAGCAGTGGCAGCAGCACATCACCTCTGAGAAACACAAGGACAAAGTGTTCAACTCTGAGGACGACCAAAACTGCTGGCAGTACCGCTTCCCCACGGGCACCTTCAAAGTGTGCGAAAGGTAACGTGTGCAGTGTTCCCACTCCCATATGAATCAGCGTGTCCTCTCCCATATGAATCAGTGTGCCCACTCCCATATGAATCAGTGTGCCCTCTCCCATATGAATCTCTAATACTGAATTTGGCCCTATCCATATGAATCAGTCTAATAATGAATATCGCCCTGTGCATATGAATCAGTCTAATAATGAATATCGCCCTGTGCATATGAATCAGTCTAATAATGAACATGGCCTTGTCTTTTTGAATCAGTCTAATAATGAACATGGCCTTGTCTATATGAATCAGTCTAATTATGAATATGGCCCTAGACTTGATTCATATGGACAGGGCCATATTCATAATTAGACTGATTCATATAGACAAGGCCATGTCCATATGTTGGTTGGTTGATTGGTTTGTGGGTTGGTTGATTGAATGATTGATTGGTTGGTGGGTTGGTTTGTTTGGTTGATTGGTGGATCGATCGATTGATTGATTGATCGGCTGGCTGATTGGTGTTTCAGGTTCCTGAAAGGCACTTGTCTGGAGGAGGAGAACTGCAGTTTGGCCCATGGGAGCGAGGAGCTGCGGGAGTGGCAGGACAGGCAGCAGGTCCTGCAGATGAAACTGGCCAAAGCCAGGAAGGACCATCTCATAGCACCAAACGATAACGACTTCGGGAAATACAGCTTTCTGCTTAAAGATGTAAATTAACCTCTGAGAGAGAGAGATAGATGGCAGAGGTTAAAACAGGATAAAGACTGCAGCCCAGCCCTGCCGCCAGCCGGTCATTACCGGCCAGGAGAGGGCGCTGTGGAGCACAGTACTCTCAGCTCCTATTTACCTAAGCACAGCAAACGGCTGTGGGTCTGAGTAGGCCTGGCCACGCCGCTTTTCTCACTCGTATATATAGGAAAAAAACCCATCGTTGCCTTTTTAAGTAGCAATCATTCTTACCATTTATCAAAGTGGATTGCTTACAGAAATCAGGTGTGAGGAGAGTTAAGCTGGAAAAAGACTGAGAGGGGGAATGCTGCTCAGTTTGTGAATGTTGTTTTGGGGCGGGGGGGAGGGGGGAGGAAGGCGGATAAAGAAAGGTCGTTTTAAGGGTTTCAGGTTCAGCAGTTTCTTTTCCTTTTTTTGCGGACAGACTGAATGAAATGTCTGTGCTCTGTTCAGCTCGCCGGGTAAAATGATATTTCCTTCCTTAATGAGCGTCTTGTATTTATGCCTGTGGGGATGTCATGTGACGAGAACCAACGATGCCAAAATAAAGTCTTTGTTTTCCAGAACAGTGGCCGATTGTGTAGTTATTGACGTGTGCTGGTCTCCCGCCGTGCTGGCGTGTTCCGTTCTGACGCGGGGGACTCGTAGCCCAGGCCCATTTCCTGTCTGTTCCCTGCGGAACCACTCCTGGCTCGGTGATGCGCGGCGTTCTGCGGCGTCCACTTCCTGCTCGCGGTTTAGCGGCCGCTCTCGTCAGCAGAAAATCCCCTCGTTCCCAGGAAGCGTTCACCTCCTGCTGGAAGGTGCCCAAATTTTGCTCGTTGCGGTCAGTCGCACCCTCGTGATCCCTGTCACAGGTTCGAGTGTAAAGATAATGATCTTTGGCCTTCGAAGAGCGAAGATTTTTGCGTATGTGGTGTTTTGCATGAACCAACCTGGACACCATTATTTGGCCGTGTAGGGAAGACTGGGATTAGGAAAATGTAATTTTCCAGGGTGAGCCACAGACCTGGGTCAAATACACATTTGTTTTGGATTCAAATACTTTTCTGCACTCTGTTGATCTTGGCTGGTGTAATTGAGCCTGCCAATATGACCAGAAGGTGGGGTTTGCACTTTTTGAGAGTATTTCATTGGTTCTAATACACCAGACAATTTCAGTAAAGTGTAGAAAAGTATTTGGATCCAAAACAAATATCTATTTGACCCAGGTCTGGTTTGCTTAGGCGGTACAAGTTTGTTAGCCTGGACCCTTTCTGTATCTGTGTGTAGATGTTATTAAAGTTGCGGTATGCACTTTTTCACTAGTGGCATCAGTTGCAAATTTAAACAAAATTTTGTTAAATTAAATGCAACTATAGCAAAATAACTGTTATTCTGTCTTCCGTCCACTGACTGCCAGTACAAGCCAGAGGTGACTTCAGAACGCTTCCTTTAACATATGAAGCCTTGCGTGGATTGGCCGTCTACCTCTCTGATCTTATTACACCGTACACACCAGCAGGCACCCTGCGCTCCCAATATGCAGGCTATTTATCACTCCCCAGATTCAATAAGCAGCTGGGAGCAGAGCATCGCTGTGGAATGCCCAGTCCAGCAGAGACTGCCCTTCCTCTGCAATGCGCTTCCCCATCAATTAAGAATGCAAGTCCTGTTAATATTTTTAACAACAGGTATATCTAACAGTAAGCCCTTAAATTATAGTTTCCGATTTGCTTATTTCATTGCATTTTAAATGCACAGTGTGTTGAGAAATGCGATGCATTTTAAATGCAAAGTGTGTTGAGAAATGCGATGCATTTTAAATGCACAGTGTGTTGAGAAATGCGATGCATTTTAAATGACTGCCGGTGACTTAAAGGAGTAGTATGTGTGGAAAAGCAGCGCTTGTACCTGCAGCTGGTGAGGTAAGACAGCAAGGAGAGCTTCAGATTCGAGCAGCAAACTAATCGGTGGCAGAGCTGTTTACATGCAAACCCATTCAAAGCCATTCTGCCTTTCACTTAAACCACCTCAGCAAACACTCATTTTATAGCAAGCGCACAGTGCCATCCATACGAAGCCCCAGGAGTGCTAATAGCTCCCCCTTGTGGAGAATCTTCATCCTGCTAAATGTGAGTGAATGAGAGAGTGAGGGAGGGAGATCTGTACAAGCCAGGTCCATGAGGTGCTTCACAAGGAAAAATAACAACCTGATGTTGGAATGTAAGTTTCATGTAATTTGACTTTTAACATATTTTTTTCCCTTATAAATGTACCAGTCATTTCTGTTAAATGAGAAAAGGTAAAAAAACATGACAGAATTCCAAGAAGTGCTTTATTTAACCGGTTTTCTGGCAAATCAGCCCTGTGTACAAGCATACAGTACATTAATGGGGCAAACAAATGTGTTGCTATGTTTGTAAGATTCAATATTTGATGGGCCTCAATATGTCCAAATTTTATCTGCATTTACATGTGTACCCCCACCGCCCCCTTTTCTGTAGTGTAAATGATTTATGTGTCTTGGTATAAATGTCTGTTTATAAATGTGAATGTCACATGCTGCTAGGGAAAAGGTGGGAGGGTCCTCACCAATCACAGCCGAGGCCATGGGAGGGTCTTCACCAATCACAGCCGAGGCCATGGGAGGCTCCTCACCAATCACAGCCGAGGCCATGGGAGGCTCCTCACCAATCACAGCAAAACATGAAAGGATCAATCGGCTCTGTTGTTGCAGAATTTGGACAAACCCATAAGGTTTTGGTGAACGTCAACACCTTGTTACTGGCTCTCATTGACGGTATATCCCAGATTGCCAAAAAAAGTTAAATACAACTTGTTTTACATTTCTACTTAAGTCTAATTTGATGAATGAATGCTCTCCGAATAATTTATCTTACCTGTTCAGTTACTGCCGTTGAATTAAAGAGTAACTACACTCCAGATCAGTTGTAGTTTAGGTGTAAACATGTCAGTATGCCCACTTTATAATGTAAATCCATAACTTTTAATTCTATACTGTTATTTCAACATTGTACTATAGCCAGCACTGTCTTGTACTGCCGTTTGACATTATAAATTTTCTTTCCGCTTTCTAATATGACCCCGCCCCAATTGCGAGGTCAGTACCTCTTTGGAGGTACAACTACGTCATAAAAGTGCCAATCCAGTTATCCAGCAGGAAGATTGTTGCCGACCCACAAATTCGTCCATTTACTTTTTTAATAGGACGGAACACTGCCGGTACCTGATTGGTTAGACACACTTCAGTCCTTGGTTTCTGTGCGTCCAACTTGGAGGCAAAAGTTTGGGTCAGGACCATTCCTGTTTCAGCAGGACAATGCCCCCGGGTATATAGCGAGGTCCATTTAGAGATGGTTTTGTCGAGATTGGTGTGGAAGAACTGGCCTGCACAGAGCCCTGACCTCACTTGGAAAGCCAACGGCAAGCCAGGCCTAATCGCCCAATTAGTGCCCAACCTGACAAATGCTCTTCAGGCTGAATGGAAGCAAATCCCAGCAGCAATCGTCCAACATCTAGTATAAAGCCTTCCCAGAACAGTGGAGGTTGTAATAGCAGCAAGGGGTGCACCAACATTAAGGCCCATAATTTTGGATGAGACGTTGGATGTCAGGTGACCACATACAGTACTTTTGGCCATGTAGTGTACAGTATGTGGGCTCATTCACTGATGGTGCTGTACGGCTCCATGCGTGCAGTCTATTGCCCCAGTGATGTCTGGGAATCCACCCAGATCTGGTTTGATTCTTTCCTGTGCTGCAGCAGTGTAGGGAAATGGAATGAGTCGCAGAGCCAGGGGAGCGATGCCCCTCAGGACCGGACCTACAGGCAAGTTCCCTTCGGAAGCCCCCTGTGGCAGGAAGTCCGACGGTGGGGAGGGCCTGTTCAGGTGCAGGCATGGCGCAGCTGAGTTCGTCTCTGCAGCGCTGGGCCCACGCCATTACAGATGTCCAGGAAGACGGCTCTGGGTGAAAGGTATCGACTCATGAGCGATTCATCCTCATGTGCAATGAACTCTGCCCTCACTCTAAAATGAGCTCACATATTGCTCCACTCATGAGGCCATCCAACAGCGCTAGTGCAGCCATGATTCACACATTTAGTCATATTTCACAGCTTTGAAGCAATTAGCATATTATTTGTTCTAGTAGCAATTGCTGACATGCGCCGTTGACTTCAAAAATGTTTTAAGATGTGTTTTAAGAATGTTTCAAACACATTTTAAGCTTCTCTTCTGTTGGTGTACCACAATATGTTAATGTCTTTGCTATATTAAATATTAATGTGAAGACGTACAGCCAGTTACTACGTTGTGCACGTGCGTGATCCATAAAATTTACGTACAAATGAAAAGTTTTGCGAATGACCTATACAAACACTTTTTTAATAAATCACAAATATCTCTAAAAGTGTGCAAGTGTTCAACTCCACTCAGTGAACACCCTAAATTATATGGTGTACATCTCATTTTGCCATTTAAATCCCTTGGCAGTAGGAAACAGCTCAGCTCAATAACATTGTAAAGCATAAAGCAACTTAATGGCAGCAAAGCGACTAAAAAAAGAGCTTCTCTGAATGTGAGACTGAAGGGCTGCTGATGGAGGTGCTGCTGATGGAGGGGCAGGCAGCTGATGGAGGTGCTGCTGACGGAGCAGCAGGCAGCTGAGGGAGGTGCTGCTGACGGAGGTGCAGGCAGCTGATGGAGGTGCTGCTGATGGAGGTGCAGGCAGCTGATGGAGGTGCTGCTGACGGAGGAGCAGGCAGCTGATGGAGGTGCTGCTGATGGAGGTGCAGGCAGCTGATGGAGGTGCTGCTGACGGAGCAGCAGGCAGCTGAATGTGAGACTGAAGAGCGGCTGACGGAGGTGCAGGCAGGAGTACAACCATGGTCACATCCGCAGTACTGCAAAGAGCAAAACTAACACCTTGTTTGACTGTGAGAGCAAGCTGTGATAGCAGCTGTGAATGAGGTTGGGGAGCAAAAACTTTGGTAATTTTCTTCTAGTTGCTCGTGCTATCACATGCCATTGATGTCAGACATGTTTCTGACTTCGTCATGCACTATAGCTATTCACATTTTGCTTCTCTTCTGCTGGTTAAACACAATAGTCTATTTTAATGCCTCGGCTCAATTATTAATGTGAATGTCAGCCAATGTTTCAGGAGCTGCCTTTTAATTATTGTACTTTATTGTGTTTATGGATGTTGATGCAACCCACATGAATGGCATGCAGGTATTAATGGCATTTCTTGTTGGAATTTTGTCAATGTTATTCACACATTGCTGTTGCTGATGCATTTACACCGTCCCATTTGTACACACTTTGTGCTCCTCAGATATTACATCTGTTGCAGGACGGAGTGTGGCACAGTGGGTAAGGAACTGGGCTTGTAATCGAAAGGTCGCAGGTTCGATTCCCGGGTAGGGCACTGCCGTTGTACCCTTGAGCAAGGTACTTAACCGAAATTGCTTCAGTATATATCCAGCTGTATAAAATGGATACAATGTAAAATGCTATGTAAAAGTTGTGTAAGTTGCTCTGGATAAGAGCGTCTGCTAAATGCCTGTAATGTAATGTTGCAAGAACTGTGTCAAGTCTGTATGCATGGTCTGGAGCTTTTTCACAAATTTCACAAAGGTTTATAAATCTTAGCATTAGGGTGGATTTTGGTGCACACACAATTTACGGTCAAATTCGTGGACATGACCATTTTATACATGAGGTCCATGAACATTGGTGCCAGTAAGATTAGGAAGGCTTTGGGCCCTACCAACATTTGTTTCTATTGGTTGGAGGTTGAATCACCCTCTGGAGGCACTGCCTTCTGGACTGGGAATGAAGCCGGCACTGTAAACATTCATATGTGTACATGATTTACATGGGTCCATGTAAGACGTTACAGATAGGGGCATCTGCTTAGCAGGTACATTTCTATTTATGTGGATCACTTTCTAGCTCCATCCAACTCACAATTAGTGTGCAGTGACTATGGAAACAATCTCTGACTCTCAAACAATGGTATACGGGACCTTCATTGTGTAGAGCAGTATTTATGTTCATATGTTGCAGTTTTTATTTGTAGAAAGTACGATGGATGTGTTTTCTATGTAATTGGATTCTAAGAAATTAATTATATTTCAACTAGGGGGAGTTAGTGAGTCGGGGCAATGTGTTACTTTGTTTTTACTGGTGTCAGGGCAAAGACTGTTGCCGGTATGAAACCTGTTGCATTCTGTTTCTGGTTGGCACTTTATTGGATAAAACGCTATCGTAATTTAAACTTTGGTGCATTGTTTTGAGTATGTGCAAGTTATTGGTACGTTAGTAGCACTCTGTTGTAGCAATTTGCACTTAGCTGTAGCTAAACACACTTTTCCTTGCTAACTGTCTTGATAGCTTTCTAGCGTGATAGCAGTTCACTTGCTCTAGATAACTACTTAGCTTACAGTGCTTTAGCCAGCAGGCTAATACCAATAAGACAGTCCAGGCCATCCCTACATGAATAACCACATAGCTACGCATGTTTCGCATTGTTTCCAATAAAGCGTCGATAAGGGGTTTTTGCTCTTACACCAGCAATAGTAATTCAACCTGCACAGGTCTGGCTCTGTTCCTGGAGAGCTACAGGGCCTGCTGGGGTCCCCAGTTCCAGTCCCAGAGGGCCACAGGTTCTGCTGATATTCATTGTTACTTGGCGCATAGTGTATTGGTAAAAGCCACTGACTGCACAGGTAACACCTCGATTCTTGGGTCTGAACTAGCTGCTGATTTTAAGGTGCAAACAAAAACCAGGGGACCTGACGGCTCCTTGAGGCCAGGGCTCCATACCTCTGCCCCGCATTCGTGTAATATCCCAGACTGCACCGCTGCACAGTCATGAATAAGGAGTTTAATGCAGCTGGGGAAGAGCGCGTAAACTTGAGCCTGCTCTGCCTGAGGTCATTAACGCGCAGTGAAACCGGCAGTGGCCCTGCAGAGTCTGGCCCCCGGGGGGAAGAGGAAACTGCTCCAGCTGCTCCAGTGTGCACGTCACAGCGGGCAGGAGAGCTCGCTGCACTCAGACCTCCAGGGAGAGAGAGAAGCCATTAAGTGAAATCAGCGGAAATCTGAGCTATTTTTAAAAAGTCCCGAAGGAGTGCTCTCCAGATATAGAAAGGATGGTGCGTTAAATCACTGCCTATCAGCTCCACATTATGAGCCAATGAGGGTCTAAGAAAACAACATAATATTTCATTAACTTACAACTAAAGTATTATTATTGTTGTTGTTGTTGTTGTTGTTAATAATAATAATAATAATAATAATAATAATAACCATGACTTAATTATTTCAGAAAAATGTAGAGTGGTGTAGCTGTATTCTATGATCATAACCGTTGTAGATTTCGGTATTTTACAGGGTGTTTAGACATGACTTTTTCTACAAGGGATTGTTAGAAAATCAGCTTATGCACGGCCTCCAGGCTTGTTTATTACACACAGATTCCCATTTATGAAAGTGATGATTTAAGTTTTATAGTTGTGTTTCTAGTACATGGCTTTGGTGCAAGTGGTAGAGATGAGGAGAAACTGTATTCTGTCTGCAATTCCTGAAGCAGTGCCCTTGTAAAAGAAACCTCCAGTCCAACTGCGTTAATGACCTGTGTGTCAGTCTAAATGGTACGTGGGTATTAAGCACTGATGTTTAGTCTCTGGTGGGTGGCACAGGGGTGCACAGCTAGGAGTGCTTAAGAGGGTGTCCATGGAACCAATGTGATATCGTGGACTCAACGTGATTATAAGGACCCCCACACACAGCACAGGGCTCTGAGCAGCACCCGCACACACACATACATATATAGCACAGAGCTCTGAGCACCCCCCCAACACACACACACACACATACACACCCACATATACAGCACAGAGCTCTGAGCACCCCCCCCCCCCACACACACACACACAGCACAGAGCTCTGAGCAGCACCCGCACACACACAGCACAGAGCACTGAGCACACCCCCCCCCCCCACACACACACACACACACATATACAGCACAGAGCTCTGAGCACCCCCCCCCCACACACACACACACACACATATACAGCACAGAGCTCTGAGCACCCCCCCCACACACACACACATATATACAGCACAGAGCTCTGAGCAGCACCCCCCCACACACACACACACATACAGCACAGAGCTCTGAGCACCCCGCCCCCACACACACACACACACACACAGCACAGAGCTGAGCAGCACCCCCCCACACACATACACACACACAGCACAGAGCACTGAGCAGCACCCCCACACACACACACACACACATACAGCACAGAGCACTGAGCAGCACCCCCCCACACACACACACTCAGAGCACAGAGCTCTGAGCAGCACCCCCCCCCCACATGCACACACACACACAGCACAGAGCACTGAGCAGCACCCCCCCCCCCCCACACACACACACACACAGCACTGAGCAGCACCCCCCCCCACACACACACAGCACAGAGCAGCACCCCCACCCCCCCCCCCCCCCACACACACACACACACAGCACAGAGCAGCACTCCCCCCCCCCCCCCCACACACACACACACACACACACAGCACAGAGCACTGAGCAGCACCCCCGCATACACAGCACATAGCTCTGAGTGAGCAGATGCTGTAATTGCAGGAAGCGAGGGCAGGAAACGCAGATGCTGAAAGTCTGTTTGGTCTGTTGCTTACAGACAGTTGTGGTTGTGTGCTGAGTGCAGCAGAGCTTCAGTGTGTAAGCTACTCTCTCAGACAGCTTCAGTGTGTGAGCTACTCTCTCAGACAGCTTCAGAGTGTGAGCTACTCAGACAGCTTCAGAGTGTGAGCTACTCTCAGACAGCTTCAGAGTGTGAGCTACTCTCAGACTGCTTCAGAGTGTGAGCTACTCTCTCAGACAGCTTCAGAGTGTGAGCTACTCTGACTGCTTCAGAGTGTGAGCTACTCTCTCAGACTGCTTCAGAGTGTGAGCTACTCTCAGACTGCTTCAGAGTGTGAGCTACTCTCTCAGACAGCTTCAGAGTGTGAGCTACTCTGACTGCTTCAGAGTGTGAGCTACTCTCTCAGACTGCTTCAGAGTGTGAGCTACTCTCAGACTGCTTCAGAGTGTGAGCTACTCTCAGTGCATGGCCTGTGTCCACTTGATTTATTTATATTTTAAGTAGATATTGACCACAGACTAGAACTGTGTTCAGATAGACCTTCTCTTGGTCCTGATTCTGTAGTGCTTAAAGATCCCATGGCCCTGATTACACAGACTGGTATTATAAAACACTGAGACCCTGTGACGTGCTATAGAAATACATTATTATTATTACCATTATTATTATCATCATTATTGGTGCTGGCAAGCAGCAAAGTTTCAATTTGTGGTGAATGTGGCTCCTGTAATTTTTCAGGCAACAGAAGGGGTACTTTGCTGATGAAGTGACTTCTGTGCAGAGGATGTGCGACATTCATGGAAAGGGGAAGTGTCATCTAAGTGGCCAATGAGGCCTCACATCCTGTGGAAATTCTGCTCAGACTCTCCGTCAGACGTCTCCTAAAAGTAGTTCTGCAGTCAAACCAAATTTATCTGCTTGTTTTTGTCTCCAGTCTATAAATGACAAGACTGTATTTTTCAGACTATGGCTGGAGATGGTTCTCTACATTTTTCTCTGTCCATATGACCATTTGTATGCATGACAAAAGGTCAAAATGGAGGACACCACAGTAACAAGGTGGAATTTACTGCTAATTTTTTTTTGAAAAGCAAAATCACTTAGCAATCACCGACTTGCATATAAATAAATATCAGCAAAATGCTAAAAATCTGAACTAAGGAGCAGGAGGGAGTACTGTGTATGTGGTGAAGTGGCTTGAAAATGATGTCACCTAACAAGTCCTTTCGCAAATTTGGCCAGCGTTGACTTTAAACCACAACCACAAACCAACAATCATCAAAACAACACAAAGTAATATCCTGTAGATCCATACATCTGAAAAGAACACACAGCAGGTTCATACATCTTTAAAAAAAAAAAAAACACACACACACACACACTCTACCAGTTCTACTCCAGGTCTGTCAAATTTCCTGAATGAATTTCCAAACTCAAATGGAACCGAACCCAATTTTAGCAGATACAAAAAGTCAATTCTTGAATAAAATTTGAAACAATAAGCATAACTGCAATGCATAGCTACAAAAGTTTATTAGTTCATATCCAGTACAGAAAGGACAGTTTGTATTAGGAACGATATGAGGATCACATGTACACTCTTAAGGAAGAAAAGCTATCATGTAAGGGGCAGTTTGGAGCTCAGTGGCATTATCATCATATTTCTGCACACATGCACACCAGGAGTGACCTGCAAGTGTTCAGCCACGATGGCCGAGCAGATCGAGGGTACCCTCCGCGTCAGGCAGCAGCAGTCCTGTGTCAAAGCCTTCCACAGGTTCAATTTACCCACATATCGAATGCATGAACGTGACTGGTGAACTCAGGAGGAGGAGCGATGGCTTCCCGATTAGTTGTTCCATTTACTTCCTGTCAAGTTCATGGCCACGCACCCTCCCCCCCCCAATTTAAACCTCAGTTGGAATGAAATCCAGAAAATAGAACCACGGCATTATATAAAAATACATATTTCACATATCAGTGGCATCCCATTTCTCATCGGAAATGTACTTCATATAAATGTAAAATGACAAAGTAATAAATACATAGCCTTGTGTGGAAATACTTCTTATTAAAAAAAAAAAAAAACAGGATAGAAGTTGCGAACACCAAAACGTGAATAAAAACGAAAAGGCTTGGAACTGCATTTTGCTTTACGTCCTTGTTAATGCAAAAATGGTGACGATAAAAATAATCTTCAAAAATGCTGAGGCTGGTAAAGCACACTGATCCCGCTCAGCCAAACGAACCAAGACCCATCCGGTTATTCCAAGGCGGGAAAAGAAGAGCAGCGCCTCTGGAAATCCATCACTGGATGCCTGGGCTTCAGCGGCTTCACAGCAGGACCGATCCCACGGGGCCGACGGAAATAAAAACCGCGACTAATCCCGCGCGCGGAAAAGCAACTCCCTGACTAAACGCATTCACAAAACACGTCCGGAACACTCTAGTTTTGTACAGGGCCGCTATCCAACCAAACTCATACCAAGAGCCTCTCTCATGCATTCGCCATTACAATCCTCCTCCACACATCTCATCTGCATCCCACGCACACGCATACTGCGTATCCTTCTGCAAATTTATGCAAGTAAGCCCACTCTGCAAGGCTCTTTCAGAACAAAACGCACTACTTATGCATAAGTTGCAGAATAAATAAGACCGTTACATTTACATTAGCATTAGTTGTAGATTCACATTATGGCAAGGCTGAGCAAAAATTAAGTCAACAAAAACAAAACGAGAAAGGAAAAAACGAACAACGCTGGCTCAAAGAAACAAAAGGTTTGATTGCTTGTGTAGGTTTGTTCAGTGTGCGCTCTACGCTCAGCTGTCATTCAGACGCCATGGTGACCATGGCCACGCGATCCCGACCTTTAAACCCCAGCATCCGGTGCGGAGCTGAACGAAGAAGGGCTCTAATACTGCTGTTAAAACCGGTCACCATGAAGACTTTCACATACACAGGGAAATGCTCCACCGGGCCCCACGGGGTGGAGGGGCGGGGACCGGGCCGCGAGGGGGGTGGAGGGATGGGGTCCGGGTCGCGGGGGGGGGGGGGGGGGGGGGGGTGGAGGGGGGGGGGACCAGGCCGCGGGGGGGTGGAGTGAGGGGGACCAGGCCCGGTTAGCTGCGGCTCTCGGCGCCGTTGGGCGTGAGTTTGGTCTTGTGCTCGGCCCGTGGGCCTCGGGCCGAGTACTGCACCAGCAGGAAGGGCTCCTTGGTCTCGCCGTCGCCCACGATGCTCTCCTCGTCCTCCGATTGGCCGATGCGCTGCAGGCGCAGGTAGCACCAGCAGCCCAGGATGAGCGCGCCCAGGGCGGCGATGGCGATGAGGGTGACGATGACGGTCACCACCCCCGTGGTGGGGCTGTGGTCCATGATGGACATGGTCGAGCGAGGGGGGCGGGGCGGGGCACGGCGCGTGGGCGGGAGAACGGGCAGGGCTGTGTGGCAGTGGGCGGGGCTCTGTGGCAATGGGTGGGGCCCTGGCAGAAGGTGGGGCTCTGTTGCGATGAGTAGGGTTGTGTCAGTGGGCGGGGCTACGCTGTGATGGACAGAGCCGTGACCACTCCCTTGTTCTTCGGTTTCTCACAGACTCCACAGTATTACCTTGAACAGACAGGAAAATTCCAGTTATGCTCATGGATGCATTTTTTTACAGGCTATGTTCAGACCAGGCTTGGGGTCAGTTCCAATTCAATTCAGTCAATTAATAATGCCCAGAATGTTCTATGAGGATCATGGGTGGGTCATATACCAGTATTAATGAGCATAAAGACAGAGATTGCCAGTGCGTCATAGACATGCCTTAGCATGGTCATTTTGTAAGATTTAAGGAAAAAATCCTGCATAGTATGCATTTAAAAAATAGGTTGTAGTACTTTTATGGTAGTGTGTTTATTTAAATCACGGGACCGAAGTTAAACCAAAGCCTGGGAATCAGGGTTTTGTTTGGCATCGCATTGGCCTCTTAGTGTGGCAGGTGAGCAAGAAATGTTCCAATTTCAACTAGCTACGAGCTTACTAACGTCAATCTAAAACAGATTGATAGTTATACATATGCCTAGCATAGCATAACATAACACAACATAACAATGAGAACAGGCCATTCAGCCCAACAATGGTCACCATTTTCCTGACTAAATTAGTGCTCCGATTACCCACAGACAAGATAGTATCTAACACCGTATCAAGCCTAGTCTTTATAATCTGCCTCTACTATGAAAATTGGTCATTAAAAATATTTAGCAAATAAAAGAAATATTCAGCAAATAACAACAGCATACGCATTCATTTTATCAAATAAATCATTTACACACAGCATCCAGACAGCTATCGATTTCAAAATATAACAACGTCAAACTTCACAAGCTAGCATTATAGCCAACTGGTATCAATTAAGTAAAATTTAATTTACACCGTTTGGCTACGTCATAGTCCACCATAGCACGTTGTAACAACATCATTTTAGGTTGTTGCTTTGTTTAAAATGCCTGTGAAAGAGGACTGCGACTGCCACCACATGTGAGCAGTCTGGCCAAGAAATACTAGTGCAACCCCACCACAAGAGCCCCATCAGCAAGAGCGGTCAGTACTGGAGGCAATGTGGTGACATGCCATGTGCTCAGACCTCAGGTGTGATTAGATTGGAGAAGGGAAAAAAAAACTTTTCATCTGAAAAATAAGTTGAATGAATACAACAAAATTTTGTGAGGAAAAGTATAATTTTATTGCAATCACTACATATTGTCGATCTTATTGGGTGAGAAAAAAATGTTAGCTTCGGTGCATGAGTTAAAAATTGTACAATAAAAATATTATTGAGTATATCCAGTCAGATGTGTGATAATTAAATGGTTTTTTTAAAATCCACTTAAGGTATGATTCTCAATTTTTAAAGATCTATATAGCGATATTATGTTATTGCGATAACTGCAAACTATTGGTATGAATCATATGCTGCAATGCTGAGCCCTGAAGAGAATTTGTCACTTAATGGATTTCATTAATTTCACTGAATTGACTGACTTTGAAAAGAACTGACACAGAAGTTGTTTCATACACATTATCCTAGTTTATCAGATTACAGGAGAGGTTCTGTGACATTGGCAACCATCTGCTGAGAGCAGGAGTCTCTCTCCTGGCCTGGAGAGCAGATTATCTCATCGTTTTTGCGATTTCCTTTTAAATCAGGAGTTAATTTAGGCATTGGAAACCAGGGGGGTATTTCGCAATTAAGCCGAGCTGTAAAACAAGCTCATTTAAAGTCTGGATAGGTTCTCAGATAAGTCAGTTTCACAAAGTAAGCTTGACTAAATGGCAGTTATGTTACTAAGGCAACATACGCGTTGGGGCTAGCCTGGTCGGGAGCAGGCTAACGTGGTTCATGCATAACTTATTTGTAGTCAATGTTACAATGACACTAACGGACGTACCACTCGCCTACAAGCAACACGTTCCATACCTTTTTTTGGTCAAGTAATTCTTTTTATGTCATATTAATAGAACATTTCACGTTTTTGACTTTGTTTTCATTTGTAGGTTATGTTAAAAATAATTCATTTTTTATGTCATATTAGAACATTTTAAATTTGTTTTTCCACAGGGTTTTATTTGTAGGATCTCAAAAGGCCATTCTGTAATATTTTAGAGGCTTAAGCTATAGGCATAGGGGTCTGTGTACCTACGACAAACATATTCTCAACATAGAGGGTCGTTCGTAGACATATTGGACCCAATTATGTAGTGTATAGAAAGGGGGGCTTTTTGACTGGTTCGGATTCAATCGTGGTGTCCATTCATTGACAGCCCCGTAGATGAAGGACCACAGTAAGGACAGTGTTTCGAGCAGAGAAGGCGTGATGGAGCAGATCCACGTGGTTATCCAGACAAGCATCTATATGAACGCTACAGATTTTTCGAGGAGAAAATAATCTACAATTGCAATTTGCGAGAGGTCGATATCACAAGCAGGCATAGCAGTCCATCCATGAGTGAAATACAAACGGTGCGCATTGGGTTGCATTTTTTGGCAAGTGGCACGTTTTTGTACACCACTGGGGATGCTGAGAGTCTCAGCCAAGCTACTGTGTGCCACACTGTATATAGTGTGCCTTGCCCTGAAAACGCATGCCTTTAAAACATTCTCAACTACCAAGGAGTACATCACACCGAGGAAGGTTTTTACAGAATTGCAGGAACCCTATTCACATTTATGCCTGGGAACTAGAATTTCCACGTTTAATTTGTTTTCCACCTAGAATCCCACGGGGGTTCCCGTAAGCTTCTATTCTGACTGAAAACGAATTACTTTCAAACACGGTAACGTGACGTCCTCTGCGTTCGTAGATCTACTTCGTCAGCGTCGTTACTAAAACCCATGTAGCCAGATTAGCTCGTTTGTGTCCTTTTCCCATCGGATGGTTCCAACTAATGGAACAAAAATGTACAAGTACTGATTCTACCTAGCAGCATGTGTCAGGTAGCACCCTTCTGCCCTGGCCCTAATAATCTGGTGATCTTGTTTTTTCAAGTTGAACATGTTTACTGTATATGGTTAAAAAACACACCGTCGAAAAAACGGATTCGTTTCCTCCTTTCTGCAATGCGTGTTTGTTTCCATTGCCATGTTTCCCGTAGTTTAGATGTTTATCAGATGTCTGCTAGTTAAAGGTAAAAGCTCCCGTCGACACCAGGCCAAATTATTTAGTTCACAACAAGTCTAAAACTAAACCAGGACAATGACTGTAAATGACATACCGATTGCTACATTTCATATCGCGACATTTATAAACAGGTTGTGCCAACAGCGCTTCCAGGATGAACAAAAATATGTTCGCCCATGTTCACTGCGGAAACACATTACAGCCACATCCTAATACTTTTAACAGATTTTTTCTCATCACCCTTTAATCTTTCATGAATGTTAACCACAGGCCATTTACAAATAAAAACGACTCGCCTGTGCTATTCAAAGCCTGTGTTATAACTCAAATAACTATTCCGAAATGTATGATATGCAGTGATCGCTCCATTCTGTTCGCCCCTGACATTGTTCTTAATCTATTATTTCAAAGAGCCACAGGTTATGCAACAGTTTTCTTGTAATAGCTTCAACTGTCCTTTGAAAGACGGCAAGCGGAGTCGACGGCCGGAATCCGTCCCAAAGTGTAATGGAAATCTGCATCCTAATACCGTAGACCTGCTGGCGGCCCGTCTATATCATACCGCATCCCAAGTTCCACAGCAAGTACATGTGAAATACAGCAATTTAAAGGCTTGTTAAACGTAAAACATGCGATATAGCGGTTCATACCGACCAGGTTTACGGCTGAAACCACTAAATCACCTTTCGTGTTTAAATACAACACATCAGAGGCCTTTAGCGTCTTAAACTCTAGCCTAAGTATTTACGCATTTATATTTTTGGAATTACTGGAGATCAGTGCACAAACAGCTTGCGGAACCAGAATCTGCCTGTTTATCAGTAACAAAAAGGTTAGTCTTCCTGTACGAAATTAAGCAAAATGTCACTTATTTTACAGTGTCTAAGTGATGATATTGGGAGCCTATGCCGAACAAGGCAACAACGAATGCGACAGGGTTTCAAAACACTTGAATTCACCACCGAGAACTGTGTGGAGCGACCCAGACGAATATACACATGCCCTCGCAGTTACATTAGTTACCCAATTGAGGACATTTAAATGTGACGGGTGCAGTTGATACAATCTTTTAAGACACCCGGTCTTGGTGTTTTAGGGCACTGTGGGGAACCTTATTTCGAAGCCACATTAAGATCGACCGTGGTGCGTTAATGAATCAACAGGGCTAGTTTGCACAGGCTGTGACAGTACGAGGGGTGTAGCCTACATCCATTATTGAAATAAAACGACGACGGTTAGCATTTCAAAAGAAAAAGCTGTAGGCCTCCTAAAAACTATCAGCGACACTCAAAATATCAGACGCAAGGGTACTGCTATGCAGAAATAAAAAACACAAAAATGGATTAAGGCTACAGAAACGACAAAAAAAGCTTACCATATTTTCATTCACGTATTTTATGCGCACAATCAGAAGGAATGTATATAATTCCGTTGTTTCCCAGCGTGAAAGCAGTCCATGACAAACCGTTAGACTTCAGTCCAGATGACCACTTTGGAAGATTAATAGCGTTAATATGTAGTTTATCTTTCTCTGTTCTCCATTCCCTTGTATGTGCTGCCCGCACATTAACGGTGTTGCAGCGCAAGAGCAATAACATTACCAAGAGGCCGCAATTTCACATCGCAGGAAATGAGATCACTCCAGTACAGACCCCGAGAGCCAATCAAATCCGAGGAAACCGCTACCGACGACTAACTTCAAATACACATTTGCACGGACAGTCAGAGCTCTATTCATATTTGAAATACTTCATACGCTTAGGCACGATAAATTGTTCATGGAAATAATTGAAATTGCAATAAAGCGATGTTGTTTGTGCGATATATAATTGTTCATCTTTAAAATATGCAAAACAACAATAATAATATTAATATAAAGAATACTACCACTATTATTATAAGGAGTACTACGACCAATAAAAATACATATTTATTATTATTATTATTATTATTATTACAACAACTAAGACTTGTACCTTTGATTCCCTGAGACCCAAGCTGATGCAATCCACTGTATTTACACTAATTAAATTACACTGATGACTGAAATGCATTTTATTTGCTCAAGTGGTTGAATGGTATTATTGAGTAAGTGACCTATAAATTCTGGAAACTGATTTGTACTGCTCAGCATAACTGAATGGCAGAATGTATTTTTTATTTAATTAAAAGCATTGTCTGTATTTTTGGAAAATTTCCCAGTGGAAATTGGGAGTCACATAGACCTGCTTTTGGCCTTTTGATCATTAAGAAGAAAAAGTGTAATTCAGACACATCAAACATAGTGATTGTACGTTTTGGTCTGAATCTGTACGACTGTTGATGAAATAATAACTAATGGCTGTGCATATTATTAAAAATGCACTTTATTTAAACACACGCACTGTGTTGGTATATTGTTTTCTTAATAATATGTAAAAAATGTTTTTCCCGTATGCAGTTTTAAAAATTGGGCCCGCAAGGAAGTAGACCTGCCATAGAACACCATGTCGGTTTTTTACTGTTTCTATTTGTGCTAGTTAAAAATGAAATGAGTTGAATTCATGAAATATACTAATATAAAAAAATATGGATCTAATGATTATTATTCTGTTTGGAAAAATCAAACACATGCAAGCCTGAACAAAACTGGTAAAATGCAGAGTACACGATTTAATCAATTTGCTTATTGTAAATGAAAGAATATATCAGGAAGTAATTTGTCTGTGGGTTCCTGTGTCTCCATCACTCACAACTACAAGACTGTATTCGATGTAGGTACGCATTTTCGTAGTCAATTCAATTTTGACACTTGATGCTAAGCTACCTAGTGTGTCAACTCTGTAGAGCCATCTTGACACTTGAAGATGAACTAACTAGCATGCTATAATAGTGTGCTGCTGTAAAGAGGAAAAAAAAAAAAAAACATGCTAAATTGTGCCCTAAACTTGCACTGCAGTGATTGCTATGCTAACAGCTTCGTGAAACCCTTCAACATTAACAAAGGCATAGAAAGAAGAAAAGAAGAAGTATACATTTTAAAAAATGAAGCATTTCACCCTGCAGCTGTGAGTTAACTTAGTCAGCATTTCACTGAGTCAGAGACCATGCGAATGAACATAAGCCTTCTCCCCTTCTCCACAAAAGCAAGTCTCCAGCAACACCAGGTATGATCTATCACCTGTGAAATATTACCAAGGATGATCTATCCCCAGCCAAACATTACCAGGAATTATTTATCATCTACCAAGCATCACCAGATTATCTATCACCTGCCAAATACAACCAGGTATGATCTATCACCTGCCAAACATCACCAAGGATTATATATCGCCTGCCAAATACAGCCAGATATGATTTAAAACCATGATGTGTTGACATACTGACACACAGAACCTGCAGACAAACTAGCAACCTGCAACAGGAAGCAGATACTATCAATAGTCCTGAACCTCACTTGGATATGCCCTTTCTCTTTATCTCTGCTTTACCTTCCTGCTCCTCTTTGTCGGGACAGTGGCGCAGGTTCATTGTGGGATCTCACTGGAGGAGATAGAAGGGCAGGACCTGCAGGACGGAGAGGAGGGTTCCTGTTTCTCTTCCCCACCTGATCTCAGTTAAAGTAGTTTTTATATTTTATTATAGAATAAAAATGGCTTTGGACAGGATGGGATCCCAGATTTAAAAATAGTAGTATATCGCTTTGAAGAACAGTGAATTACAGTGATTTCATCATGAGCTCAAGAGTTCATATTTATTTAGTGTACATGATGCGGTTGGAATCTTTGTGTCTCTCCTTACCTCACATATCCCACCGGGATTTGGGGTTCTTAACAGGGGAGGTGTCACTGTTGCCTCCTGTCCGCTGGTCTCCAGTATTTCCGGAAGCTTCCACAGCAGCTGGTCATGTCTCCATCTGAAGCACCCCTGTGTTGGAGCCGTCTCATAGCCTGACAGAACGTGTCGGCAGCCTGCTCTGTGTCCCTGTGCCGGAGGCCTGCTCTGTGTCTCTGTGCTGAAGGCCTGCTCTGTGTCCCTGTGCCGGAAGCCTGCTCTGTGTCCCTGAGCTGAAGGCCTGCTCTGTGTCCCTGTGCCGGAAGTCTGCTCTGTGTCCCTGTGCAGAAGGCCTGCTCTGTGTCCCTGTGCTGGAGCCGTCTCACAGCCTGACAGGCCTGCTCTGTGTCCCTGTGCTGGAAGCCTGCTCTCTGTCTCTGTGCTGGAGGCCTGCTCTGTGTCCCTGTGCTGGAGGCCTGCTCTGTGTCCCTGTGCTGAAGGCCTGCTCTGTGTCCCTGTGCCGGAAGCCTGCTCTGTGTCCCTGTGCTGAAGGCCTGCTCTGTGTCCCTGTGCTGGAAGCCTGCTCTGTATCCCTGTGCTGGAGCCATCTCAAGGCTGTTGATGTTGGCAGTGGTAAGCTGGAGTGGAGGCCAGGTTTATCTGTAGGTGTATCTGCAGGTTATTCCTGCGGATCGATGGTACCTTAGTGCTGCCGGCCGGGAGCCTGAATCTGCAGCCAGAGAACCTGCTTTGATGCTTTAAAGCAAGCCATTTACCTTCAGTGAAGTATATCAGACAGTTCTGGACAGTGGAACAGAACATGATCACAGAAAATGATTCTGTACATTTTTTGTTAGAATATTGAATTAAAACTAATTAAAAGTTTAAAAACTAGTAAAGTTTGTTTTGCTATGCATGAAGCCATTACTTTAACAGAAAGCAGAAGTTACCATAGTATAATTACACAAACAGACTTGTGAGGAAAAGATGAATGAATGAACAATAGATGCTGATTCAGTAGAAAAGGAGCAGATCCATATCGCTGCCTCAGTTCCTTTTACAGTTCTTTGCTATTCTGAGAAATTGCGATGAGACGCATTTTGTTAAATCAACATAATAATTCTTCAGATGCCAGGTGCAGATTTGCCTATGGGGGAGTGTTGCTATCGTGAGCTAATGAAAACTCCACTGTGTGCTGGCTCCTCTCCAGGGACATTTTCTGCCAACCTAGCTCAAAATAAATCAATGGCCTCTGTCGTACTGGCTGATTAAGTGTTTATGTGGCACAACAATTATCTATGTGAATATTGACGAACGAGACCTTGCAAATGTCTGAGTACAACACTGGCAATCCTCATATGCGCACTGAGACTGAACTGGCAACCCTTGTATGCACACTGAGCAGAGTGAGTGAGTGGAGCGGAGAGCGAGGAGAGAGAGGAGAGCGAGGAGAGGAGCAGACGTGTGGAGTGGGGTTTCAAAAGAATGGAGAGTCAATCATTTCTCTCACTCCAGTTCTGCTCCAGTATCGCTCACTCACAAGCCTTGCGCATGAGCAGACAGAGAACTTGGCCCAGTAGGCCTACGCTGCTTCCTGCTTTCCCCAACTCCTACCCCCGGTCCCAGTTCACCTCCTATTTACTGCACCTCCATTTTCAGTTACGCTTAAATTATAAGCGTTACTTACGTAAGGGCCAATCACAAGAGAGGGCAAGCGGTGTGGAGTTTACGTGATCTCCCCATGTCCATTCTCCCCAGTACAGTCGACCCTCCGACGATCCTTCAATAATGAGGAAATTCAAGTGCTGACTTAAAAGAGTGTGCTAACCCAGCAGGCATTGCGTTAAATAACAGCTGCAATAGGCTCTTTTCTGTGAAAACACATAATGTCTATATCAGGGGTGTCCAATCTTATCTAAAAAGAGCCACTGTGATTGAAAGTTTTTGTTCTTGTTAAGCACTATGACACCTGATTCTGCTTATCAAGGTCCTGACTGAAGACCATGATTAGTTAATTAGTTGAATCAGATGTCGTAGTGCTGAAACAAACACCTGCACCCACACCGAACCTTTCCGGATAAGATTGGACACCCCTGGTCTGTATACTGCATATAGTCCAGGCTGTTTGTTAAAACATAAATTTAACAAACAAGCATTGCATTAATAAAACGCTATTTGTGTTTACTAGCCTCAAGACAATTGTGTTACTTAATAAAACAACTCTTATGCTATAGCTCTTTTTGTTTCTCTATTAGACCGATTTCATTTTTAAATTATTAGCCTAATAGGGAATTTTGACTTGTATTTATTAAAAAAATGTTACTGTTGTACAAATAGTTTTATTACTCTACTTCAGAATTACTCTACTTCAATATAGAAAATATTTTTGTGATTATACATGCCTGGGTTAAATAATAATGCTTTAAAAAGAAACGAAGAAAAACGAACAGAGAAAATTTTGAATGACACCTCTTTTTCTGGGAGTGATATGGGGTTTTGGAGCGATAAGGGAAAAGGATATGGTGTGGGGGAGGGGAGCACAAACACACTTATAAAAGAGGAGCGACACTTCCTACTACTCCGCTCCGCTTCACACATCGGCTCTGTGAGGTCCACGACACTGAGGCCCTCAGGTGCATGCTGGGACTGAACTGGCCTCCCTCAGGTGCATGCTGGGAC
The DNA here is from genome assembly GCA_039654925.1 of Anguilla pacifica. Lineage (NCBI taxonomy): Eukaryota > Metazoa > Chordata > Actinopteri > Anguilliformes > Anguillidae > Anguilla > Anguilla pacifica. Next base: position 6,789,781 of record CM077300.1, on the reverse strand, counting down.
TGAACTGGCCTCCCTCTGGTGCAGCTGAGACTGAACTGGCCTCCCTCAGGTGTAGCTGAGACTGAACTGGCCTCCCTCAGGTGCATGCTGGGACTAAACTGGCCTCCCTCAGGTGCATGCTGGGACTGAACTGGCCTCCCTCGGGTGCATGCTGGGATTGAACTGGCCTCCCTCAGGTGCATGCTGGGACTGAACTGGCCTCCCTCTGGTGCAGCTGAGACTGAACTGGCCTCCCTCAGGTGCAGCTGAGACTGAACTGGCCTCCCTCAGGTGCATGCTGGGACTAAACTGGCCTCCCTCAGGTGCATGCTGGGACTGAACTGGCCTCCCTCAGGTGTAGCTGAGACTGAACTGGCCTCCCTCAGGTACAGCTGAGACTGAACTGGCCTCCCTCAGGTGCATGCTGGGACTAAACTGGCCTCCCTCAGGTGCATGCTGAGACTAAACTGGCCTCCCTCAGGTGCATGCTGGGACTGAACTGGCCTCCCTCAGGTGCAGCTGAGACTGAACTGGCCTCCCTCAGGTGCATGCTGGGACTAAACTGGCCTCCCTCAGGTGCATGCTGAGACTGTTAGCTGAAATGCTATATTCTGAAATGCTATGTTTCCTCTGAAAGCTTTCCTGTTAACTAACTGATACATTTGGCTCCTTTATCTGTGTTTGCCAGCATCATAAAAGACCGTAGTGAACAGCGATGCTGCATGATGGGCATTAGTTCCACTTGCTGGCACTGTAGCTACTCAACAAAAAAGCTGTAACATATGGCCACCCATAAAGACTTGCAACACAACTTCTTATATTTAACTAGTTAGATTGCTAACTGTAGGCCCTGCACAAACACTCATTTTAAAACACTATAGACGGGGCTAGTGTCATTACAGTGCTGAACAACGATAGCTAGGTCATTTCTACAATACAGTGCCTTCGGGCTGTGGTACCTTTCTCAGAAGAAGTTGTAATTTCCTGTAATTTTAACATTTTATCAGAAAGAGCAAATTGTGATCCTGCCTTATAGTTTTATTTCCCGTGTCGAGAATCACATTTAGCTATACTGAATTTCATTTGCCAGGTTTCCGTCTACTTCTGGATTTTGTTTAAAATTTCTTGGATTCCTTTAGTAGATTCCAAACCAGGCCTCCCAGTTTTGTATTATCTGCAAATTTAACTGAAGTATTTTCAATGTCCCTGTCAAGGTCATTGATATAAATGAGAAAGAGCAGTGGTCCCAGCACCTACTCTTTGTGCTCTACCCTGTAGTCAGTTCTGAACCCACTGTGAAATATATCCTGTAATTTCTACTGTCTTCAGTTTGCTAGTTAGTCTCTCATGTGGTACCTTATCAAATGCTTTTTGTAAATCTATGTATATAATATCATAAGTTTTGTTTTAGTCAAAGCACTTAGTAGCTTTTTCAAAGACTACTCAAAGGTTTGTCAGGCATTACCTTGCATTGCAAAAACCATGCTGGATATCCCTTAGGATGTTGTTATTTAACAAGAAACAATTCTAACGTTTCTCTCTGCAATGATAGATTCCAGTATTTTACATGTGATGCAAGTTAAACTGACAGCCTGTAGTTCTCTGGATCAGTATGGTCCCCTTTTTATATAGGCTACTGGTATTATACTACCTGTTACGTATTATACATTGGTATTATATCGTCAGCTGGATTTATTTGTATGATCCGCTGGTTTTATTTGTAGATCAGCTACATTTATGTGTGGAGGTGCTGCAATTATTTGTGGACCAGCTACATTTATTTGTCGATCGGTTGCATTTATTTGTTTTTGAGAAAGTAATGCCCCCATACCTCGTGCTCTACCTACTGAGATAGCTGGGCTACATAATTACTAATAATTAGTAACATAGTCAATTAATATTATTGAATATATAGAATTCAGTAAGTAGTGTAATGCGTAACCGTATTTCTAGTAAAGCTGAATCATAGTCATGTGTTTATTTGTATGGTGTTATAGTCAGAGGTGGGTAACCCGGCTTCAAAGAGTAAAAAGACTGACCATGTATTTGTGCCACCAACATGCACTAAACCAGCTGATTACAATAATTAGTTCTCCTACCATGGTGAAGAGTTGCGCTAATTAGAATCAGCTGGTTTAGTGCATGGTGGTGGAGCAAATACATGGTCAGTCTTTTTACTCTTTGAAGCCGGGTTACCCACCTCTGGTTATAGTACAGGCCATTTTCGGGGCTGTACGATTAGACAACAGGTTTAGCCAATAGCCACTGAACTGGGTTTAGCTACGAAGAACGTAAAGAATTCCGGAGCGAATCACGTGACCACGAGTTGTTTGAGGAAGAAATTACGTAACATTTTCACTTTGATGAAAGTGGCCAAGTCTTTTGGCATTTTTCTCACTCCTGTCTTTTAAGAGCACGACGAGAAATAGCAGAGGACTTACTTTCTGGGACTTTCTATATTATAAAACCTCAACAGACGGATCAGGTAAGCAAAGACAGCTTGCTTGATTACATACTTTCTTGTTTTGACAAACTGACTGGGCTTGCGCGACTTCCTGGAAAAGATGTCGGTAACTAGGCGGCTGATTTCTGGTAAACGAATGATTTACCAAATAGAACTAAACGGAAGTAAAGTTTTGGATTCGATAATCTGCTCATATACTTTAATTACCTATTATAATGCCATTAGCTTCAAGATGTGACTGCCATTCTGAGTTAGGTAGGCTATTATAGTCTACATGCACACGCCAAACATCATGTTATTCACGTATGCAATTAGAAAAGTTAGCTTTCAGTTCAGTGACACTTTAGCCTACTGTAAACCGATGATGATTCTTAGCCTATCGGTCATGGTTATGTCTCATTTATTTTTGTTTACCAGATAACGTTATCTATAACGTTGCAAACGAAAACCGAAGGCTTGCTTTTATTCATTTAATATATTTTTTTTTTTGCTACATTCTACTAGGCTAAATCTTTGCTGGATAGCCGGCTAGTGTTTGAGAACAGTAGCACATTCTGTAATTAAAGGGATGGTTCACTTTCTTGGATTCTGAAATGTATTTGCGATTTAATGGTTTGGTTAGAAGCAGAGGTGTAAAAACGTATCCGAAAACGGCCGGTGTGGGTGCAGGTTGCACTGCAACATATTATTGACTATTTAACTAACGTGGTCTTCAATCGACGTTGGTAAGTACAATCGGGTGTCTTGGTTATGCGGTAAAAACAAAAACCTGCACCCACACCGGTCTTTTTCGGGTAAGATTTGATACCCCTGGGTTAAGGAAGGGAAATTCACTCGCGTCCTTCTCTAGAATTGCCTAAAATGGTTCGTGTAGGTGACGTCAAGAGAATACTTACCGCAACTTTAAACCAATGGATACAACGCACAGGACTAAATTATATTTATAAACGTCCTAATTTCCATGGAAGATGAATGGGCTACCAACCAGACAGACCACAGACCACACGTGAAAGGTACACCCTGGTTGAAATGAAAACGTCGTCCTACTTTCACCAAGAGCGCTGGTATCGACCTACGTAAATACTGTCATTCGGTTTTACTAAATTATAAAACCAAATCGTTAGCCTAACACAAACTGAAGTTCAAGCGGGGTGTTATGCACAGTTTGAAATGTATCTATACACACACAAAACAATAGATTAGCATTTACAATTTGTAAAGATCATCTGCTAATTTGTTGCACACACAAAAATAGGGAATCATCTGTCAACCAGTTTAAAAAGAACAGCTTTAAGAAGCAGATAGATCAAAAATTTATCACTCCTTCACAATTTGACTGATAACCCCAAATTATGTGCATCTCTGAATAAGCATGTCCCCCGGCAAGCCAGTCCCCTCTGCAAAACCACTTGCTGTATGGCTCCAAAGGCTGTATAGCCTATAAGAACAGACTCATTTCATAGCCTTTAATTTAAAATTTTCAAAATAATGATCAATGTAAATATGCTAACTTCTGTCCTTGAGTGCAGCGGTCTTGAGTTGCATGCATATATCTACATTTTCAGGAGGTGAAATGTCACTGTGCAAGCTGCTTTGGAGTTAGGCTACTTGATGTGTATTTTCTTGTTTTAGACCACACACCCCTCTGGTGCCCCGTTGTAAAGCTGACAGGACATCAGAAACTTAAGAAAACATCTAATATGTCCTTCATCACAGACGAAATCTGTGTGGCCCGATTGAAAACATACGCTAAATCTGCAATGGTTTTAAAACCCCAGAAAGTGAACTGTCCTTTCAACAGCACATATTTCAACGTGCTACAGTAAAGTTGTGTCATGTCTGACAGCTCTGACACCATTGCATAGGGATTGCAGTGTTTCCTGTGGAATTGATCTCTTGGTGTGGTGGTGGGTGTCCGAAGGGGGGGGGGGGGGGGGGGTGTAGCAAAGGCAAAAAATGTTTAAGACTATGAAAACATAACCTCTTGAGACTTCTTAACGGTTTATTTTTTATTATCTAAATCTATCATAGCTCTGACGAGCTCTTGATACAAGGAATAACAGTTTGCAAGAGCTAAAAAGTACTTTTAGACGTACTTTAAAACCATAAAAGGTTTGTTAACCCTTGTATTGTTTGTAAATATTGAAGCAAAATAGGCCTGTATTTTGAGTTATGGTGGGGTGAGAACAATTAAAAGAGCACGTTGTCCATCTAGAAGTTCTATCTTCAAGATTAGAACACTATATAACCAAAATTGATAATCAGGAAAAGTTACAGATTGCACTTTACAAGGGACACTTCTGCTAAATTAACTCAATTACCATGACCAAATAGTACTTAGAATGTTTTATCTTTTTATTTAACAATATAATTTGAACTGGGTCCACATTCAAAGCCCTCTCTCTCTCTGTCTCTCTCACACTCAATGACAGAGTTCACATGCATTGTCCATGCAAAAAAAAAGGAAAAAGTGAGAAAAATGGCTTTAAAGATTCTGTTCTGTTACATTCTAATTCTACTGAGAAGCATGATACAAAAATGTCCTAACTAACTTAGATGCTTGATTAATGTATTTTTTATTAGCTAGTTTTATCTGTATTCATTTCTGGACAGTGCAGCAGCTTGTGAGACTGCTCCTCTCGTTATAATCGTAATCGTCATTAGAATGCAGCCCTCTTTGTCAGCTGTAGCAACTGTAGCCTAACTCTCAGTTTTGCTAGCTCACTACATTCACAAAACCTTAAAAATAAACACTTTCCCTTTCGTTTTCATGGGAAAAAATCACCATGCTGTAGTATGGAAATGGAAGTAGTTGAATCACTCGAACATTTTAAATGCCCTAAAAAAATCTGTATTTTTTTAATTCGCGCTGTTTTGGCGATTTGCCAACAATTTGCGGTCGCGACATCTGACGGGCTTCTCCAGGTCACCATTTTAATCAGATGTATTGTGCCATTATAACAGTAGCTCTAGATTTTTAAAAAAATGGTAGGCACGTAGCCTACGTAGCTCAACTGGAACAGGTTCCTCTTCGGCTCAAACAAACACTGTTTATTTTCAGATAACGTTACATATTTATCACATTTATTTTTCACTTGTCCGATCAGACAACTGCATGAGGCATATTCCACTTGCCCGAACAGAGTTAGGATCCGCCAGTTGTCATCACCGAATTATAGTTAACGCCAGTGCTTCAGATGGGCAGGAGCTGTCGAGACTTGTATAAGAGTACCGACTCTTCTTTTGATTACCAACATTAATTTATTTTAAACAGTATGTATTTTGAGGAGTAGGTACCGGCACTTATTTTGGTCCAATTAAAACACTGGTTAACACTATGGTATTTTTGTAATATTTGAAGCGTCGCTACCTACCTTTTCCTTGTCTTTCGGTGGCTGAAGAGTGAGTCAAAGTGACGCTTTGACAGACCGTGCGACATTCGCGGCTTAGGCTCTTTTTGAAAATAAATATGTGGACGCGACAGTATGGATTTGAAAGCGCATTTAGGCAGAAATATTTAGAAAGTTTAACATTTTTAATTTATGAATTTAATATATAGGCTATATACAGTATATATATTTTTTTTATTTAATTTTTTTTTTTTTTTTTAAATTATGGTGTGGCGGCAAGGATTTTGCCGTGGCGCCACGCCACGGCAAAACCTTACCAGCGGAAACGCTGGGATTGTCATATATATGCAGATGACTGACATTAGTTTTGACTGGAGCCACATTTTGAAGTTGGATCTGTGAGAACAAACTAACTTAAGATGGGATAAAACGTGAAATTGTTTGTAATCTCTTATCTTCACCTTCGTTTGTGTTTTATTTTCTTTGCTGTTATATTCCGTTGGCATATGGGGGACAAACAGCGGATAATAGTGTCTCTGTAGAAGCCAGAAGAGGCACATGTGTAGAAATCATAAGCTTAATGGCACACTAAGCTGTAACCTGAACTTTACTGCAGAACTTTTTTCTCAGTACCTTCACATATAGGCTAGGCCTGTTTTGCTGTTTGTACCACAAGTGGGTTGCCCCTTGTTAATACCCGATTTCACATACTGGTGCTGATGATAAAATATTTTACTCCATAAGATATACAATTTTGTATTTTCAAAGGAATTACCGTTGGAAACTGAAGTGCACTTCCAGTTCTCTTGAAAATATATAGAGTAAAAGTGTTTTCTTGGACATAGTGTTGGCCATTTAAGCTCAGTATTAGCTGTTAATGCCTCTGTTATGTCTTAACCTGGCCACTGTGCTAGAGCAGCCACTGTCCTGATGTACTCGCTGTGTGCTAAAGCAGCCACTCTGTTACTGTACTCGCTGCGTGCTAAAGCTGCCACTGTTACTGTACTGTGTGCTAAAGCTGCCACTCTGTTACTGTACTGTGTGCGAAAGCTGCCACTCTGTTACTGTACTCGCTGTGTGCTAAAGCTGCCACTCTGTTAATGTGCTCGCTGTGCACTAAAGCTGCCACTGTTACTGTACTCGCTGTGTGCTAAAGCTGCCACTGTTACTGTACTCGCTGTGTGCTAAAGCTGCCACTGTTACTGTACTGTGTGCTAAAGCTGCCACTCTGTTACTGTACTGTGTGCGAAAGCTGCCACTCTGTTACTGTACTCGCTGTGTGCTAAAGCAGCCACTCTGTTACTGTACTCGCTGTGTGCTAAAGCTGCCACTCTGTTACTATACTCGCTGTGTGCTAAAGCTGCCACTCTGTTACTGTACTCGCTGTGTGCTAAAGCTGCCACTCTGTTACTGTACTGTGTGCGAAAGCTGCCACTCTGTTACTGTACTCGCTGTGTGCTAAAGCAGCCACTCTGTTACTGTACTCGCTGTGTGCTAAAGCTGCCACTCTGTTACTATACTCGCTGTGTGCTAAAGCTGCCACTCTGTTACTGTACTCGCTGTGTGCTAAAGCTGCCACTCTTACTGTACTCGCTGTGTGCTAAAGCTGCCACTCTGTTATTGTACTCGCTGTGTGCTAAAGCTGCCACTCTGTTACTGTACTGTGTGCTAAAGCTGCCACTCTGTTACTGTACTCGCTGTGTGCTAAAGCTGCCACTCTGTTACTGTACTCGCTGTGTGCTAAAGCTGCCACTCTGTTACTGTACTCGCTGTGTGCTAAAGCTGCCACTCTGTTACTGTACTCGCTGTGTGCTAAAGCTGCCACTCTGTTACTGTACTCGCTGTGTGCTAAAGCTGCCACTCTGTTACTGTACTTGCTGTGTGCTAAAGCTGCCACTCTGTTACTGTACTCGCTGTGTGCTAAAGCTGCCACTCTGTTACTGTACTCGCTGTGTGCTAAAGCTGCCACTCTGTTACTGTACTCGCTGTGCACTAAAGCTGCCACTCTGTTATTGTACTCGCTGTGTGCTAAAGCTGCCACTCTGTTACTGTACTGTGTGCTAAAGCTGCCACTCTGTTACTGTACTCGCTGTGTGCTAAAGCTGCCACTCTGTTACTGTACTCGCTGTGTGCTAAAGCTGCCACTCTGTTACTGTACTCGCTGTGCGCTAAAGCTGCCACTCTGTTATTGTACTCGCTGTGTGCTAAAGCTGCCACTCTGTTACTGTACTCGCTGTGTGCTAAAGCTGCCACTCTGTTACTGTACTCGCTGTGCGCTAAAGCAGCCACTCTGGTACCATGTTCTTCCAGTTTCTTCACATTAAGTACGTCTTCCTTTGTTTTTCAGTGCCATGGCAACTGCGCCGCCACTTATGGAGTTCCCGCAGCCCCCCTCCTATGAAGAAACCATGGTAACCCCTCCCCCTCCTCATTACCACCTGGGCCCTCCCCCTCCTAAGGGTTACACCTCTGGGCCCCCCCCTCCTCAGGGTTACACCTCTGGGCCCCCCCCTCCTCAGGGTTACACCTCCGGCCCCCCCCCTCCTCCAGGCTACGCCAAGGTGCCTCAGTGCCCATACCCTCCTCAGCTTGTTGCCCCCCCTGTCACCAGCCCTGTGGGTAAGTTCTTCTATTCTCTGCTGCTGCCTGTACTGGATGTTAGGGTTTCAGCGTTTAGGTTCTGCCCAGAAGATGTGCTCCCCATGTCAATTTGTATGGTCCTGCGTTATTAACTACCCAGATTATTAACAATTTTATATATCAAATGAATCTTTATTTTAAACTGGTTTTCATGCTGCAAAGTACACATGCCACTGCAGTTCAAGCAGTGAGAGTGTCTGTGTATTGTGTGCATAGTGTCTGAATAGTGTGTATAGATTTGTATGTGTATAGTGCTTGTGTGTAGTAAGTGTCTAGCATGTTTTTCCTTTAATTGTATCGTGTTTGTGTGTGCAGTGTATGCACTGTGGTATGCAATAGTTTGGACACCCCTGGTCAAACATGTTTTGTTGAATCTCTTAAGTGGGAAGAAGTTAATACAACCTCTGCAGGGTGCAAATGTAAACATAACACAATTAGATTTTATCTGCTTAATTATCTTCCACCTTCTCCCTATACATGGCTTTGACACCCTAATCCTTTTTCCAGCTCTCAATGGACACATTTAGCCTCCTTTCTGTCCCCCACTATAAAGCCCCTCTTTTTCCTGTTTTGAAGGAACGGTGAACCCGGTTTTATTGTTTAGGAAACAGCAGATTATTTTTCTGGGTTGTGTTTTCATTGGATAAGTTGATACAGTCTGCAATTCTGTAGTACTTACTGACAAGATGCCCAAACTTTTGCACATGCCACATCTTCAATAGGTTGAAATACGCAAATAAAAAAAATTGTGCATTAAAAATTACAGAAATATGCCACGTTTATGTTTGTACCCTGCAGAAGTTATGTTCATTTCCTTTCACTTAGAAAATCAAGAAACCATGCAATTTGTCTGGGGGTGCTCAATCTTTTGCAGACCCACCATACATTTGCGTGTTTCAATTGGTCCAAATTGAATTGTAATTAAATCTTCCTTCCCACTTTTCGGTCACTGGTCTAATGGCAAAAATGTTACCAGACGTTGACGGTGCCGTTGCTGAAAGAGCAAACTTGGATTTGTAGTTTACACGGTGTTAGAGTGTATTTGCAGGACAGTGTGGGCTGCATAAACGATGTCGCTGAGTTTGCCGAACGCGTCGGTAAGCTCTCGCGTGTCCCTCTCTCAGTGTCCGTGCAGACCATCTACGTGCAGCCGGGCGTGGTCTTTGGGGACAGGCCTGTGCAGGTGCACTGCCCCGCCTGCGCGCAGTTCGTGCTCAGCCGCACAGAGTACCACAGCGGCACCATGACCTGGCTCAGCTGCCTGGCCCTGTCCTTCTTCGGGTGAGCGCAGCACTCTGAGCTTCACTGAAATCCCATTCAGAAACTGGAAAAATTCCCCGTAATTTTCCATGAGTGTTTTTCAAGTAACGAGTTAAAATTTCGATTCGGTTCAATAACTAATGGCGATTCTAATTAGCGTGATTGATATTTTGACTGTTATACAGTTAACTGTGAAAATAAAGGAAACTGCAACTGTAGGGTCCCTCTTTGTAAAGTTCTCAACAGACTGTCCAATGGAAGCCCCTTCTGCATGGGGTAAGTTTTATCTGAGGAGGTCCTGCAATGTGTTATTTATTTTAGTGGCATTTCATTGTAATTATGTGGGTAATTGCAGCGGAGCAATCGTAAGGGATTCCCTGCATTTTCACCCCAGTCAGTGACTATGTCCTGGATGTGACTGGTAAAAGTGTGAAAATAAAGATAATTGGAACCAAAATTCAAGTGGAAAAATATCATATGCAGAGATTGCTATTCACGTGAGATTAGTATGATCTGCAGACGTCTGAGTTTGACTCAAAAACAGTAGGCGTTTTGGGCTGGAATGTTCACTCTTCTAATCTGTGAAGATTACAGACATGGGAGATTTGTGCTGGATTAAAACAACAGGAGTAATGCATAATAAATAAAATTACAGGACATCCTGGGGTAAAACTAGTCAAACCTGCCACAGCAACCACCCTCTCTTCTAGCCGTGGTGGCTGAAATAATGGGCAACTTCATCTGCTAGCATTGTTCTACACAACAATCACCATACTGGGATGTTAATTGCTTAATTAACCACATAATATTTCAAAGCACCAGCTTTCAATATACTTTGTATTCTTCAGTTACTCAAGTGTTTCCTTTATTTGGCAGATGAATTATGTTAATTATGTTTTTTCCAACCTGGGTCTTATTTTCCATCATTCCTTTCGGTTCTGATTTTAGGCGTCAAGGTTTTTGTTTTTTGTTTTTTTTCTGTTTTTTTTGGTTCGCAACGGCGTCTATGGGTCATATCAAGATACTATACAGGTTCAATTTACCTCTAACAAGTCCAATTTAAACCTGTTATCCTACTGTCTGCCCTATATTTATATATTTAGGGAAGCACATAAAATAATTAATATAATTAATTAATGATATAATGTCTCTTATTTTATGACATTTTTATTCCTGACCGACACTTTGCACATTTGCTCTTTTATGAATTTCCTTGCATATTTATTTCAAGGCAAATTCATTTCCACTCGTATTCGTTTTAACGTGTTTTCATTTCAAAACGACTCTGCCTAACTGTCAACATGAAAGGGGCGGGGTCAGCCATGATCATGGAAACAATGCAAGAATAGCCCACGCCCCCAGATGGGGGAAAACAGTTCATCATGTTCCACAGAGTTAGCATTAGCAGTCAGAAGATTTACAAATTATTAAAATGCTGAAAATATGTTGTGTGGTGGGCTGTACCAAACACCCAACCCCCTCCCCCCCACCCCCAAAAAAAACCCTTAACGATGAAGCGGCTGAAAAAAATACTGTCAGAACCAATAGGAATGATGGAAAGTGCTACAAAATGGCCCAGGTTGGGGGAAAAACGTGGAATTATGCTTTAACTGTTGATGGTTGTTATTGTTATTATTCCTATACTATATTGTCTGATTATGCTGAACCATTCCTTTCGTATTCTAGCTGTATCTACGGATGTTGCCTGATTCCATTCTGTGCGGACAGTCTGAAGGATGTGAAACATTGCTGCCCAAACTGCCACAACGTCCTGGGAGTGTACAGACGCCTGTAATGCCTTTCAGCAGGGGTGCACAACTCCGGTCCTACCAGGCCGGTCTGCATGCTGGTTTTCCTTCCAACCAGTTACCTTAGTTTTTGTTTTCTGATGCCCCTATAAACTGACGGTTCGCTCTTCTACTTCAGCAGAGTAAAATGTTTAGTATACACTTGCAGTCTGCGTCTGTAGCTGAAGCTTATACAAATGCCACATCAAGATATGATTAAATTAATTAAATAATACGAGCAGAAGTTGGCACAAAATCCTGAAACGGATCTTCCCTTGTTGTGCACCCCTGTCCTACTGTCAAGGACATCAGAAACTTCTAGAACTCACCACTTGTGTCAATGAAGAAAACGTAATCGAGTGAACAGAATATACTGAATTCAAACTGACTATATGAACAGTAAACACATTGTAATTTAATTACAATTAATGAAGTGCTATTGAATTTAACTTTTACATATATTTCACTCAACTGGATGAAGATTATATTATTGGAAAAGGTTCATTTTTGAAAATGCTTAGAAAATTAGCAGAGTCAGATAATTTTAAGCAGACTGTTTAATGTATACATGGTGGCCTTTTCCAAAGAAATTCAGGTTCTTCCCAAAATTATTTTCAGTGAAATGAAGACATGTGCAACATACAGAGTTGAGAGTTCAGATTTAAAAAATCAAAAAAAATGTTGCTTTCATTTACAGTTAGAAATAGTTGACAGTTTTATAATGTTTTGTGTTTTGAGAAGTGCTATATAAATTCAATTTTTATTATTATTATTATTACCACTTTGTTGTACGTCGCTCTGGATAAGAGTGTCTGCCAAATGCCTATAATGTAATGTATTATTATTAATCATAATATTATATTATAGTAATCTAAACTGTGAAGTTAGGGTGGAGCGCCTCCTAAAAATATGCAGCTATTTATGAGATAATGGGGTGGATTGTAAAATATTGGGCTATCACCTAGTGTGGAAGGCCAAATAAGTTGAAAATACGCGAAATTGACGTCTGGAATCACACGGTGTCAACGTCAGCTTGTTCCATTCGCTTATTTTATCTCCTTGCTTCCTTTCCTGGCTCCTAGCTCCACCCATCGGAGGATGCAAGGAAAGGACACGGGGATGGGGGAATCATGTTTAAGGCAATTGGAACGTCCTTGCTCTTTCAAGTGTCAGTTTGAAGCCACGTCAGTTACAGACGTGGCAGATGGGGAGAGGTGGATCCACAGGTCAATCATTATACGTCACGCACTCCAAAAAAATATTTCCACAAAGGATGCACTCGTGGTTCCTTGCTCCAGAATTCTTCAGGAGCCTCCTAGCTCCTTGGAGGAGCAATTAGGACATTGGAATGTCCTCAAAGATGGCGCACCTTGATCAATTTGCGGGTCAGTCAAGGACCTCAGAGACAAATGGCGAATAAAATGAGTGATTGGAATGTGCCCATGTGACATCACGTGATTCCAGATGTAAATTTCATGTATTTTTTTGTCCCATTTGGGCTTCCATACTCGGAAAGGAAGCAAGGAGGTAAAATAAGTGGCTGGAATGCACCCCAGGTCTCAAAATCTCCACCGTTTTAAAACACCCCAAACTCTGTGATCCTACACGAGGACGATGCTTTATTTGTTTCAATCTGATAGCCTGAACAGAACCTCTTCCAGACCAGGTTAGCCAAACCCAGGGTTAAAGCTTAAGTTAGCTTGTGAAACCCATAATGCCACTTCATAGCACACCCCTCTGCTCACACACATCCTAAACCCTAAATTAACCGCGAATCAGCCCTCACCCTTTATACGATTACAAAACCTGCGCAACCATAGAGTGTTCCACCACAGAGTGGCCATTACGGTGTACCTGAAATTTCAGTGACATGGGTGCAGGCCAGCCTGATATGAAGTGGGTCTTAAAAATGAGCAAAAGAGGGATGCTGACTAGAATGACATGCAGTTTTGGTGGTGGTAAGATATACAGCTAAACAATGTTAAGAGTTACTCAATTTCCTTGTTTCCCACTGGCGAAGCTGCTGTTTTTATTTTCTAATTTCTCAATATGAATACTGTCTTGTTTTCCACATAAGACTATTAAATAGATTAAGCAAAGAGATGAAGTGCAACAAAATCACTTCTTTTTTTAGGACTAGTAAAGTCAGTTAATGGCAAAAATATTAAATGTACCTTACACCAGACTTTAAATGTTAACGTAGTTCACGATTAAGTTTGTTTATATAGTTTGGGTCCATGTTTTTTTTACTGGCTCCCATAAATGTATTTGTGTCATTAATGTTCACTTTTCCATTGTTCACCATTGTTTAATATGGCAGTGTAAACAGAAACTTTCTTGCACACAAATAAATATAATTTTATAGATGCATGTTTTTATTTTGACTTGTGTTGGCTCACCACCTAATTGCAAAGTTTTGTTCTTCCTCGTCAGTAAAGACCAGATAGATTCGTTTTAGGTATCAACAAATTTGGATATACTGACTTACATATTTCACAAACAAAATGTTCTTTTAAGTACGACAATTTTTTTATTTTTATTTTTTTAAACAAGGTTGGTAAATATGTACAAGGGTTTTTACATCAATTCACGAGAGCGCTGGGATAATACAGGCCCTACGGTTACTATTCTGGAGCTGATTACAAGGTTTGCTGTAGGTCCTCCACTTCAAACTTCCACATGTTCCTGTGAACCGGGTTGTCTGAGAGGTCTGCCATCTTTACCGCACGGAGAACTGGCTCCGGGGTGCAGGACTGGAGAATACCCATCACCATTACGTATTTGCCTGGAGAGTAACAAAACTTTCGCAGTCATTTCACACGAACAAGATCCTATCCAATCGTAAACTGGTCTTTTTCGTAGAATAAGCACACACTGCGATAATGAAAAGAATCTGTGTACTACTAAAGACTGAAAAGTGAAACTGCTACCGGCTCGTTAACGAACCTGTAAACTCACCGGAGAGGACACTAGATTTCCCCTGTGGAATGCTACTAGCGCCAGTGACCATGAAAGTCCCGGTCTCGTCGATGAGCGTCACCGTGGTGTTGTGGTCCGATTTTACCTCCAACACAGTCCCCTGCATCCACACCACTGACACCTCCCGCAGCGGACTCGTATTCCGCTGCCCCAGCCTTTTTATAGTGCACTCGATCTTCCCATTCGGCCCCAAATGTACTTTACCCTCTCTAAGCTGACTGGAGAGAACTTTGATGGGAGGACTTCGTTTTTTGTCGCCCGGAGACTTCACGGGAACATCCATAATGTGGGGGCACCTTATGTTAACGTCGACATACCATTTTGAGAGTAGTGCCAGCGCGCGGAAAGGAAAGACTGGGCGTGTTCGAGTAGAAATCGGTCTGCAGTTGGCTTGCCTGATATAGGCGGAAATGACAAAAGCCTGGGCCAATGAACTGCGGCCTGGGCAGACAGAACTGGGGCAGTTTCTGAAATAAGGAGAGAACGACATGGAGGACTTATTAGTATAGTCTACAGTTGCGGCGGAGTTGGAGGCGGCTGCGACGCCCCTTTCACGTAAAAACCTTGAAGAAATGGAGGAGAACTCACACTATTTCATGACTTGTGTTGTTTAGGGTAGTCAGTATTTATCTTTTGCGAAACTACGCTACTTCCGCTAAGCACGCTGAACTGTGCCGCAGCGAAGCTCCAAACTCCTCCAAGTAACAAATTAGGCCGCTCATGTTCTGCTGGAATTCGTTTTTTTTATATCTGTCAATTTATGAGAGCTTAAAGCACACGTCATCTGTTTTCGACGAGCAGTTAGGAATGTCAACTTAGTAAATTTATGACATCGTTGTCATACATTGTAATGTGACATTTATGTCGTTACATTAAGTACCCTACATGTTTGTATAGACGTTTCAGTGATGGTTATAAAGCATATTGTAGAATATCTTTAGCAATATAATGAGGAATTCTAACGTAAGTCTAATTCTGTCGTCTCCCCCCTATTTTAAGGTGTAATTGTCCCTAAAATCACAAATGATGTATCTGAGGTGATGCCTTTATAGAATCAGGCTTCATTCCACTACCAACATATCTTTCTTTTACTTGTTCATATATTTATGATTTGACCATAAGCATCCAAAATGGCAGAAAGAACCCTGTGTCGTTGTGACTTGCATGGTGGTAGAGGGGAGTAGTCTTACAGTTTATTCATGTTTTGTGAGTGAGCGTCACCATATGTTTGAAATAAGTACTCTGAAAATATTCTCTTTACTTAATTTGTCTTTTTAGGGTGTCAGTGAAGTATAAAGGGTAAAAGGAACAGGTTTTTTAACCTAAAGGTCACAGTTTCGATTCCCGGATAGGACACTTGTCATTGTAATTCTGAGCAAGGTACGGAACCTGCATTGCTTCAGTATATATGCAGCTGTATAAATGGATGCAGTGTAAAAGTTTTGTTAGTCGCTCTGGATAACAGTGTCGTCTAAATGCCTGTAATGTAATGTTGTTCGGGAGATCAGACCACCCACATCCAGTCAACCCATGGCATTAATAACTTTAGGCCTACATGTTTAATCTTGCAACAGTTTTTAAGATGGATGTACAGCACCGTAGCCATTTTGTGTTTGGTTAATGTTGTTTAATTGGTAATGCCCTTCATGTTATTGTGGGGGTGGGTTGTTTGTATGCGGTCCCCTGTGCTGGACTGTGACATGCCGAGGTCTGGCTGTACACTGTCCCATCCGGAGATCTCCTTTGACCACTTCTCAACACAATGACAGACAGCAGGTCCTACCTTCGGATCCTGATAAGGTGTCTTGCTGAACACAAGGGTGGTCAAGAGGAGTATTGATTACGTAGCAGTTCAGTAGCTCAGAGCCCAGTCATAAATTGAACTCCACCCATTCAAACTGCACACAGAAACTGATGGAATGGCTAATGGCATCTATCCACTCCCTTTTTTCATTACTACACACTTTTAACCGACTCCCTTCATTTCTCATTCCCTCAATAGAGGCTGGGGACGTCTTTGAGGAAAATGGCCGCTGCGCATTCCCAGGATGTAGAATCGCAATATGATCTACACGGCATTTTATTTTTTATCTTTGCTTGCGGGGTCCCCTGGGGTACAGAGCTCCCTACACATGCAGTACGTGTCAAACTGGACAGGAGAAATGGAACAAGGGGCTTAATCTCAACTCTTTGTACATCTCTTCTTCGAGCCTCCTGCAGACCCCTTGCAAGTCACTCTGTGCGGGATAAAGATCTATCCATTAGTAATGATGAAATCCCTTGGGAGACTATTTGGAGTAATCTGTTATACGTGTCTAAAATCCTGATCATCAGCTTTCTCACGTGCTGATAATTCTGATCGGCTAATTTTGAAAAAGCAGTGGGCAATTGGTTTTGAACCTCGGGACCTTTTGAACACAGTGAAGCGACTGTTAATCTGTGCTATTCTGTTCTGCCTGTTACTTTATGTTCTGTTTTATCCACATGTCAGTTGTGTCTTTATCCCTTGAAAGGAGAGTATTTGCTCATTTTCCTTTGACAATAAGAGCCTAGGCTGGAGTGAGATACTCATTTCTGGCCCTGTGAAGGAACAAAATGAGAAATAATAGCAAGGTTTGATTGACAGCTCTCCTGGGCTGGAAAATTGGGGTATAAATGTCTCAAGGGCTGTTGTGGTGTGAACATTCAGTGAGAAATGTTTCCCATTAACGGCAGTTGCTGGGATTCTGGAGGAAAGGAGAGAGAAATAACACTAGGCAGAGCTGAAAGTTACTTACACCAGCTCATGGTCAATATCTGTCCATCTGAAGACCGTGATGAGATGATTTTGCAAACTGGCAGAGGAATGATTGTGAAAACGAATCAGGTTTTTAGGTTCTATAAATGAGAATTTCTTTCCAATTCAAATTTGAAATCGGAATGCTGGAGGTTCATTGGAAATTACAGTTCATATTTTAGAATTAAATCAACTTCTAAATTCTGAATTGACCTCAACCCCAAACCTATGAAATCACAAAAACCATGTGCAAGTTTTATTTTACAACAATGTTTATTTTGTGTCAGTGATCATACATTATAAGTGAGTCATTGATAGTGAGTATGTGTTTCTATTTAAAACTGTTAAAAAGATCTTTAAAAACCCATCTGTGTATGCTCTAAAAGGTTTCTCTGTATGGC
Organism: Anguilla pacifica; assembly: GCA_039654925.1. NCBI lineage: Eukaryota > Metazoa > Chordata > Actinopteri > Anguilliformes > Anguillidae > Anguilla > Anguilla pacifica. Next base: position 6,772,145 of record CM077300.1, on the reverse strand, counting down.
AAGCTGCAGAATCTAGGCTTTGTTTTTCACGTAAAATATTAAAATCAATAAATTTCATACCTTAATGTACTGACACAAAAACACACAGATTTTGATTTTGATAAATAGATTTTGATCCCAGAATGACTATACTTTCAGTAGAAAAACATTGTAGTTAAACGACTTTATAAAATAGTCTTTCCCTGAGAAGAAAAAAGGTTTTTCCTGATGGAAGTCTTCACTCTATTGTAATAAATAAAAGTGTTGACATAGTGCATTGAGCATCCCAAACTCCCACATTCTAGAAGAGAATAAATAGGAATCAATATAAAAATATAAATTCGTGGTTACAATAGTTCCCAATCAAAATCTTCATTTTAATATCAAAATACCCATAAGATAAAATATTGAGCTGAGAGGTTTTTGTAAAATGCAAAAAACAAGCTGTGCTCATTTGTGATTACAGAAATCTGCCAGCCTCTACACCTACTTAACAACCAGACATTAAACATAGACTAAGTAGGACGGAAACATACAAGATTCATTGATTCATTTGAGATTTTCATTCTTAAAATTACTTCAACAGTTGCAGTACGACAAATATCAAACCCAAAAACAGAGAGAGTTGGTGAGCGGAAGGTGGGCTTGTTCCGTCATGACCTGAAACAACAACAAAAAAATTACAAGAGTTACTCAATAGATTGTCCTACATGCTCATAACACTTCCTGAAATACATCTTCACATGGCTGGTTCAACACCAACATCACTGCAAAACATTTCATGGAAATAATACATTGAGTCTGTCAAAATGGAGAACATTTTCTCATGATAAGGGTTCCTGTGTTTAAAGTACGTTTAAAGTAAAAAACAATAACTTTTTTCTGTTTTACCCCATTCAACTGAACTTGGAGATTCCACAAGTTTTTCATTGAAATATACAGCAGCCTATACTCAATGCTAAGCTCATTACCAGCCAACAAGCTGAGTAGCTGGCAAACTGTTCCTACAGCAGGTTAGCTAGCTAATGTCAATTTTTCTTGCTAATTCTAGCATGAATGTTAGCAAGCTCGATTCCTAAATTAGATGGAATATCCTGTCCTAGATTAAAAATTATTGCTCCAGCTGATGCTGCCAAGTCTTGGTAAAGTATGAGAAAGCATTTATATTGTTCTATATTGGCTGTTGCATGTATTGCGCACTGTGATGTTGTCATCCGTCACATTGTTCTCTGTAGAAATATGACAGAACATGTGGTTCTCCACATTGAGTTCCTTGCCTTTCTTGAGTTTCTTATTTTAGGATTTGGCTAGAGATGAGAGATTTACATCTCAAAATAAAGTAACGGCAATACAGCATCATCCTGAATCTGCTCAACTGATTGGTTAGAAGAACCGGCATTGACCCCCTCTCCCCTCCCCCATCAGAGCATTAGCTTTCTACAGTTAGCATTTTACAAGTTTGTGAATCTTTTGCTCAAGGTTCACTGCAAGATTTGGAGCAAAATTCAAAAGCGCTGAATCTGCAGTTTTGAGAAGTTGTAATTACTGTGTTGTCTTTGCTCTGTTTGTTTGCATCTGTTCTTGCTTGTATTCTTTCATTAATTTACAGATTTGTGAATCCATTCTACAGATGTATGAATCAGTTGCACAGATATGCAAATCAATTTTACAGATTTGTGACTTTTGCTACAAAAATAACTCCATGGGATTGTGGGAGGTCTCCACCGTACTTGCAGGAATCAAAGATATTTGCATTTAATGTTTGCATTTAACCTCTCACTTGACTCAGTATACACAACATATTCCATTTTGAGTGCCTTATTAAAAATGGTCAGCGTTAAGACAGCGTTATTATGATTATGATTAGGGTTATTCTGATAATGCTGTTTGACAGATGGTTTATCCTGTACGATTTGCAGCACCTTTCATGGCTAAAAAAAGTGGATACAAATATCTGGGTACAAATATCATAGTAGCATTATTAAGATCACCATTATAAACATGTCATTGGTGAGGACATCTTACCAGATGTTGTAGTAGTGCTTTTTGTAGTTGTCTTGATTGAAGTTGTGTTTCCTGGGCGTGCTGTTGTGTGTGCTGTGCTTGTTGTTGATCTGGCTGTAGTCGCAGTTGCTCGTCCACCCGTCAGGTTAAGGCCCAAAGAGTCCAGTGCCGACTGATCCTGACTCCTGATCCAGGCTTGGATTATAGTCATGTTCTCATAGGTCTTTAGGTCATCCACGTTGGCACCCAGCAGTGATTTTACCTCCATCACATTGAGAGACTTAAAGCGGAAAGGAGCATCATGTTAGTAAAGGGCCATATTGGTCCATGAAAATAGCACATATTAGGGTTCTGCTACTCTGGAGCGCGTCTCAGCTTACCGTGACTACGCTTGAGTTCAGACTGCTAAAGGTTTCTAGGTCCATGCTGACGTTGGATCTTGACAGTCTTAATATGTAATCTTTGGGGGCGCCTCCTGAACAGACACAAATGGAACCAAAATGAAGTAAGAACCGTATGAGGACAAGCCAGTCGATGAAGATTACAGCAGTGGTGCCACAGCACACAGCAATGAAAATAGTGTTGGAGCATTCATGGACTTCAAAAATGAATCTGGGGGAACCCGACTTGATTATGGATTAAAAACTGAAAATGGCCTGCAAGCTACAGGTTGTTGATCTTGGCACTCACCCAGGAAAGACTGGATGAACTGGAACGTTGTCAGGGAAATGGGATCCGATGAGTTAAAGGCTCGTTCAGCTTTGCTGAACAGTTGATTCTTGACCCCCTCGGGACAAGCCGTAACATTCAAGGGGTTGGCGTTTCTGCAAATGTAAAAAAAAAAAAAAAAAGTGTTAGCAAGTCTTTATTTTACACAGTAGCAATTCAGGTTACGCTCTTCTCAAGGGTTCAACAGCAGTGCTCCACCTGTGTTAGGAACCTACAACTGATATCCTCAGTCAAACTGATTCCTAACTCAATACGGCCACAAAGTTCAAACTCAGTAAGTACTGGTCCTGGCAGTCCATGGAACGCTGTATCTCTGAAACGCTAAAGCGTGGGTGTATTTTATCATTTTAGTGGTTATTAAATTCACAGCCGTCTACAGTACTAACATTATACACTCGGTCTGCCGTGTCATTAGCAAGGTAGCTAACGTTAAACTCAGTTAAAATGCTGAAAGTGGAACTATCTAAAATGTGTGGGTGTATTTTATTTGTTTTTCAGAAATATAATAAATTAGTTTCTCGCAAAGATTGTACAGGTCCAAAAGCTATATATATATATATATATATATATATATATATATAAAAGGTTATTTTCGGTGTGGCGGATAATCTTACTATGGTCGGCTGCCACAGTAAAAACATGTAAAACAATTACCATTTTATTTCCATATCTATTACTGATATATAGAAATTAATTTTAACTAGTTAAAATAGTTATTCTTGATATGAAGAAATCAATTATAACTAGTAAAAAATGGAATTCTTCATATCAAGAATTGAATCTTAACCAGTTAAAATAAGAATTTTTCATATCAAGAATGGAATTTTAACTAGTTAAAATGAATACTTCTGATTTTCACTATTAAAATACAACTTGTGATAGCAATAATTACTATTTTGTCTACTTAAAATTCAGTTCTCGTTATCAAGAATTCCAATTGTAAGTAATTAAAATTCCTGATATCAAAAATGAAAAGTCCCATTGAAATGAATGGGAAAAACACTAGAATTATAACTAGTTAAAATATCAAGAATTCAAGTTATTACTAGTTAAAATTGACATCAAAAACAAGTTGAATAAAAGCTTAAATGGCTTGCCATAAAAACTCAGTAAGAGCTTGCAGTTAAAGCTCAACTTGGGCTCATAGTTAAAACTTAATAAGGGTTCATTGTTAAAACCGTATGAGGTCCGATAGTTAAACTTAATAAGGGCTCGTAGTTAAAACTCTATAAGGCCTCATAGTTATACCTCAGTAAGGACTCATTGCTAAGACTAATAAGGGTTAATTAGCTGATCTCACTTCAGGCTGTCAGGCGTGATGACTAATAAGGGTTAATTAGCTGATCTCACTTCAGGCTGTCAGGCGTGATGACTAATAAGGGTTAATTAGCTGATCTCACTTCAGGCTGTCAGACGTGATGACTAATAAGGGTTAATTAGCTGATCTCACTTCAGGCTGCCAGGCATGATGACTAATAAGGGTTAATTAGCTGATCTCACTTCAGGCTGTCAGGCGTGATGGTCATCAGGACGCTGGTGGGCACTGAGCACAGATTCGGCCCGCCTATGGCATTCAGCTCCTGGGTTCCCAGGGTATTGCCGACTGTCTCCAGGTATTTAGTGATTATGGCCTTGCTCTGGAAGAGAACATGAAGAATAACAACGTTGATGAAAAAGTTCAAAAGCTGAAAACAGGGCATCAGGGTAAAATATGCTGCACAAGCGTGGTCATATTTCACAATATTTATATATATATATATATATATATATATATATATATATATATATATAATTATTATTTCTTTCAAATATTAGGGTGTAAAAAAATATCTGAAAGTGACATTGCATGAGGAAGGTCTAAAACTGAACAGTGTTTGGGAGCCATAAAACTAAGGTTATGTTTTAGCAGGCCTGAACGTGCAGCACTGTGTGCTTCATGGAAAGCATGTTAGTTTATCACCTTTGCTGGCTCCCACTCTCCATTTCCTGAGTCCATCAGAGCAGCCAGGCTGTCGATGGTGGTGATGTTCCACTTGTTGATGTCACCCACGGAGGCCACACGAGACAGCGGACCCAGGATTTGCACCTGCTGATCTGAAAGGCCTGATGGGTATGCCTTACAGACAGGAAGTGGAAGAACCGTTCAGTGATTTGCATATGATAACTTTTCAACTGGATTTTTACACCTTTTGCAAACCATTTTATAAGTGCAAAAATGTTTATCTGTTAGTGGAGACTGCACTGCATAAGCTGCACAATCATTATAGAAGTCATATTAATATTATTACCTGATTTATTTTGTTCAAAACGATTTTCTGGAATTCATCCACATCCACCTTCGCAGCCAGACCTGCCACATTGTCCCTCACAACCTCAACGCTCAAGCAGTGGTCGAACTGGGTGGCGTCGTAGCCAAGTGGAAAAGCGTCGTCACTGATGGTGACCTGTGTGATGTTTCCAACTGTGCACTGGTCTGAAGAAAGACACAAAGATGTGCGAACCTGTAAGGGCTTGTATATATTAGGGATGGTGCCAAATACATAGCTTGGTTGCAGGAGCATTGAATGTTTGAGCTGAGCAGTCTCAGGAAGCCACCGTTTGGCCATTAGGGGACTTGCGCGAAGGGGTTAAACAGAAATAACGCCAAAGTTTTGTCACAACCCACCTGCTGCTCGTCTAAGTCTTGTACTCTGAAGTTCTTTGAAAAGTGTTTTGAGCTTCCTCCTTTCCTGTTTGTCCTGTTTCCGCATGTTTCTCAGGAATCCGGTTACATCCCTCTACAATGATGGGAAAAAAACAATACAAGCTTCCCAGAAAAGAAAAGGAGTGTCTTGCTCACACAAGCAGTATTGAATTCAAACAGTCATAAGTTAATTAAATTAGTGAAACAATTACTGCCCCAATGGACGTGGTGCTCTTAAAATAACATGCCTAAAATGGTGCCTCCAATTTCAATTACTCTGTGGGATATTCTGTTTTCTTATTTTTGAGAGCAATATCACTTTTTCTGTGCTGTAAAAGATCAACATGCATTGTACAAAACTTGTATAATCCAATGATCCAGCCATATACCATACAAATGTGAACGTACCTTTCTAAAATGGCTCCAGAATGAATTTCCTAAGTTTACTGGGAGGGGTCCGAGACTTTCCAGAGTTTGAGAGTTCCATTCTGAAGGATTTCTGAAAACAAAAAAGAATGGTGAACATGCAGGGTGCTTTTAATCATGATAACAACAAAATTATTATGCTGCCCCCTAGAGGAGGTCATCTGCCCACTGCAGGAGAGGTGGGCTGACAGCAAATCAGAGAGCACAGAACGCGCAAGCTCTCCTGTAGATTAGACACAACGCAGAAGAAAACATTCCGTCATTAGTTTATACATCGGTCTTTAAGGGAAAATATAAAAAGCGATCACACAGGGTCTTTCAGGAGGACTTCCCAGGGGTTTCTGTGGTAGGATATCAGCTGCATCATGTTCCCCCCTGCCCTTGAGAGTGAGACTGCGTTCCCTTCACCTACCCATACTTGGTGTTCCCCCGGAGGAGAACGGTCTCAATGGCAGCCACCTGCTGGCCTGAGAAACCCTGGCAGTTTTTAAGTTTCTCCAGTATCACTGGGTCAGAGGCATTGATGTAAGACTCATCCAGCGTGCAACTCATGTTTCCCAGAACCTCCACGTGCTCACTGTTCAGGTATGTTCCTGTTATGCCCTGGAATAAATAAATCGGTCACATTATTCATAGACTAATATATTATCTTGGCTCTATTTCGGTCATAAGGGGGCTCTGTTTTGTTCGTGTACCTGTTCTGGATTTCTTGTCCTTCTGCTCTTAATTACTGAATTATCCTAATTGCATGGGTGATTTTATCAGAATGCATTGATACGCTCATACAGCTGATAACTATGTTCCCATATAAGGAGTGTCAAACTGATGGGCCTCAGTCCCTGCAGGTTTTTGTGGTTTTCAATCTGATGATTGAAAAGTTGAGATCAAGGTGTGCGGAATCTTTAGCTAATCAGTGACTTAAATAAATCACTGGTGCAGAATCACACTGAAAAGGAGCACTATGACCCTCGCAGACTAGAGATTAACCTGCAGAAACAGTGCCCCCTCCAGGACTGGAGTTAAACCTGCAGACACTGCAGCCCTCCAGGATTGGACTCTGACACCAGTACCTAATAAAAAAAAATATTTGCGGTTTAACCTATAAATGGAGTGGCATTGATATATGTAGCTAATTAGCTGAATGGGCCATGCAAACCTGCCTCCAAAAACAAACCTGTCTACCACTGGACTTTCAATTCTGGAGATTCAACAACAGCGATTATAATTTAACTGTACACTAGTATAACTCACCAGGCAGCTTTTGGCATTGTTCAGTAAATCGACTTTCTTCCTGCTCAAAGCCTCAGATAGGACACTGAAGTCTGCGTTTCCGGTCTCCGTGAAGTACGACTTGCATGTTGCCTGCTGTACGTTGGAGTAACTACAGAAACACATGGGCAGAAAACCTTTAAGGACAGGCAGGAGGTGAACATACAGGAGGTGAACAAGCAGGAGATGAACATATAGGTGAACTTACAGGAGGTGAACAAGCAGAAGGTGAACATACAGGAGGTGAACATGCAGAAGGTGAACATGCAGGAGGTGAACATATAGGTGAACATACAGGTGAACATGCAGGAGGTGAATATAAAGGTGAACACGCAGGAGGTGAACATACAGGAGGTGAACATACAGGTGAACATGCAGGAGGTGAACATACAGAAGGCGAACATACAGTAGGTGAACATGCAGGAGGTGAACATACAGGTGAACATGCAGGAGGTGAACATACAGGAGGTGAACATACAGTTGAACATGCAGGTGAACATGCAGGAGGTGATCTTTCATTGAGACCTGAGACCTTGGGTTAGGCTTAGAAAGTTGTGTTAGGTTCAGAAAATTGGGTCAGGGTTAGAAAGTTGGGGGTTCAGAAAGTTTGGTCAGGGTTAGAAAGTTGATTTAGGTTTAGAAAGTTGGGTTAGGTTTAGAAATTTTGGTTAAGTTCAAAAAGTCTGGTTAGTGTTAGAAAGTTGGCTTAGGTTTAGAAAGTTGGGTTAGGTTCAGAAAGTTGGGTTAGGTTTAGAAAGTAGGGTTTGGTTTAGAAAGTTTGGTCAGGGTCAGAAATTTGGGTTAAGCTTAGAAAGTAGAGTTAGGTTCAGAAAGTTGGGTCAGGTTCAGAAAGTTAGGTTAGGGTAGAAAGTTAGGTTAGGTTCAGAAAGATAGGTTAGAAAGTTAGGTTATGTTCAGAAAGTTGGGTTAGGTTCAGAAAGTTGGGTTCGGGTTAGTGTTGACTCACTCATAGTACAACAGCATGTCTGAAGGGAAGTCGCTGAAATTCTGTGGCTTGTCTTTCTTGATGTGATTGTTCATGCAGGTTAACTGAGAAAAAGAAAATAACAAGTTACACTTTGATCCATGTCTTGCCATGCTATGAATTTCTATTATTTTCCCTACTGGTTCCAGCATTTCAGCATTACCTGGGATTCCCGCAGAACCACCTTACTTCGACCATTTCTCCTACGGCAGGCTCGGATGAGATTCTTGACTTTTTCCTTTCCGAAAGTCTGAATCCTCGTGCATGAGAATCCCTGGAGCACATCTGTGGAAATTCTAAAATAAAAGAATCAATTCACATGGTTACAAACACACGTACATATAAACATACATACATATATACTGTACATACACATTTAAATACATACATATATACATAAATGCAAATGTAGATACACACATACAAAAGTCTGTTACATCCCTATTATTAACCGCTCTGTAATGGCCCATGTGAGCCTGTTACATCCCTATTATTAATGAGTCTGTAATGGCCCATGTGAGCCTGTTACATCCCTATTATTAACGGCTCTGTAATGGCCCATGTGAGCCTGTTACATCCCTATAATTAATGAGTCTGTAATGGCCCATGTGAGCCTGTTACATCCATATTATTAATGAGTCTGTAATGGCCCATGTGAGCCTGTTACATCCCTATTATTAACCGCTCTGTAATGGCCCATGTGAGCCTGTTACATCCCTATTATTAACTGCTCTGTAATGGCCCATGTGAGCCTGTTACATCCCTATTATTAACCGCTCTGTAATGGCCCATGTGAGCCTTTTACATCCCTATTATTAACCACTCTGTAGACTGTAACGTAACAAAATGTGGAAAAAGTGAAGTGGTCTGAATACTTTCCAAAGGCACTGTAAATGTTTGGAATTTTAACTGTTGAAAAAGAAAATTTGATGCCTCCAACTCATGGTTTTGAATGAACTATTCCCAGCCTAACATTTATCAGGTTGTTCCATGGGTCTTAAAATGGACTCCCATTGTCTGGCTATCTGTCTGTTACCTGCCTGTGGCAAATGTATACAGTGCTCACGTTATACCACAATAAGTCCATGTTTGGTCAAAGGGTGAAAGACCCACAGTCTGCGGTTGTATTTTTCATTTTTTGTGGTTTTGTGAGAGAGGCGAAAGGCTATGGGTATTACAGAAAATTCTATTCACACATATTACTACTTACTCATCAGCATTACTGGTTCCTGCAGCAACTGAATCAAAGAACAGAGCCGCCTGCAAATAAAATTCATGAAAACAAAGAACCTGTTAAGACCAACTTCACTGTAAAGTGTGTAAAGTCCACTTGGCATTTTAGTCACATGATAATTATGATAATCAAGGATATTCAAAAAGAGTTCATTTTGCAAGAATGACAATCCAAATTCCACAATTCCAGTGTGTGGATGGGTCCCACAGTCTGGTATCTGTTAAAGCTCAGTTCCAGTGTGTGGATGGGCCCCATGGTCTGGTATCTGTTAAAGCTCAGTTCCAGTGTGTGGATGGGTCACATGGTCTGGTATCTGTTAAGGCTCTGTTCCAGTGTGTGGATGGGCCCCATGGTCTGGTATCTGTTAAGGCTCTGCTCCAGTGTGTGGATGAGCCCCATAGTCCGGTATCCAGTAGTTTCTTATGCCCCCAGTGGCCATGTTAATTAGATACCGGTGTCTAACAATAACATTAAACTTAAATTCTAACTTTTATATGTCAATGATTCACTTTGCAGTTCTAGAACCCACATAACATTGTAAAGGTTACTCTTCACACTTTTGCGGAAAAAAAATATTGTGATCGGTAAAACCACTAAAATATAGTAAAATTTCAAATGCGGAACTCTCTCTATGATCTACCACCATGGCACACGGCTGGCTCTAGCAATGCTCAGGGATGGGCGGATCTCAGTCAAGGTTCAAGAATTAAAAGGTGTGAATAATGCAGTTTGCCACAGAATCGGGACAGACTGTGTAATGTGTCACAATGGGATGGGATTGCGTTGCTGTACCTGTTCAGGTTTCCAATGCTTCTTGTTAATTTTCTGCACCATAGCCACATCCATATTTGGGGGAAAGCTCAGCAGGTTTCTGGGGATTTCTGTGGCTAGTTCATCAGGGACGTTGTCTAACAGTACCTGGGGTGCAGCATCCACTTTGATGATCTTCAGAAAGCAGAACAGATAACGGTAAAGAAGGAACTGTGTTATCTCTGTTCACTGTGATTTGCAAACTGATAGTGTTTCAATAAGACTGAAGTCGTCATGAAAGTGACAGAAGAAAATGAATGCTCTGCGCAAGAAACACATTTTCTTCAGTACGCTAATGACATGCTCATTTTGAAAAGTGAAAAAAATACTTCCTACTTTCTTTAACTGATTCAAAATATTTGACCTAGAATATCAATAAATGATTACATCTTAATTTTGTATGTCCAAACTGGTTAAATAGAGTGTTACAGTGGGCATTTTTTCAAATAAAATAAGGCAATAAAATACAATTTAAAAAAATGTTTTTAAAAACAATTTAAAACAAAAATGTTTTTAAAAAAATGGGCCTCATTCACAAAACGTGTATAATCAGAACTGACGGGTAAAAACATTTCCACATATTTTCACCCACGGTTTTTTTAAAATTTTGTTGTTGCTTGGTATGATCAAAATCAATGTATGTAGAGGCACAAACTAGAAGATTATTTATATTTAGAATGCTTTGTCTATGCCAAGCCAATTTACGTAGTTACAGACCTCATACAAAATGTTTAATGATACAACTACTGGCCTAAATACGCTATTGATTTTAACGGCATTAACTAACACATCAGAACAACCTCCAGTTCTTCACTAGTTTTTATTTTTAATTAGTTTTCAATTTTGGTTTAAATTTTAGTTTAGTTTTAGGTAGTTTTAAGAACAGGATTGCTAGTTTTAGTTTAAATTTTTTTCAAAAAGTCTCAATTTACGATGCTTTTTCACGCCCACTTTTTGTCTTGGCTTTACTTTACATTAATTGCCTTGTTGGGAACACGTAATTAATTTTTACTGATAAAGGTGACCAATTATGAGACCCACAGGCACCCTCTCAGTCCCACCACTTAGCAACATTGTATTTACTGCTTTGGATTACTATTCGTGCCTCAGTGAGAGACAACACAGATACGTTCGCGGAGAACAATGAATGACTGACGTTTTCACAGGAACGTCGAAGTCGACATGCCCTTTTATGACATTGCTGGGGAGTTTCGTTGTGCCGATCAACATGAACTGACACGCGCATTTACGAACAATCGGCTTTAAGAATCTGATACACTCGGGATATGCGCAAAAATCAGCGGCTTGACATTTTTAACGAACCCCACGTGAAGGAACTTTATTCTGGAACCAAAGTTAGTCTGATTTAAGAAAAGCCTGTGAATGAGGTTCAAAGTTTCTGTCACTCCAGGAAAAATCAGGAAGTGATTACAAGGCGACGCAGTGCTTCCTGTGGGTACCTGGCTGACGAACGTCTGCCGCACAACTGGAGGAGCGCTCAAAAGGTTGGCGACGAACTCCGGATTGGAAGCGGTTTCCCGAGCTACAGCGGGGGGGATGCTGGAAATGGATGACGCGGGGCACCCCCCTATTAGAGACCCCAGGTTTAGCAGGTTTTCAGAACTGTCAGTCTGTGGAAGGAAAGCACGTTCTTGAAGAAAACCAATGGAAATATGTACAATTGCAAATGCACTGACATGAGCTAGCAAAGAACAACAAATTCATCTTACATGTGAAAACCTTGGCATACCACATTCTCTGTTTCCTTCTCTACAGGATTATACTATTGAATTAAGTAATTCAAAATGAAGCACACAAGATTAGGTTAACCAAGTAATGTGTGTGTGTGTGTGTGTGTGTGCGCGCGCGCACACGATTGTATTTTATTTTCATGTTTCATCTTTGTGAATGAGAGGAGACATTGTTTTTCTATAATTAACATCTTTTGAATGTTTTTCCTTATAATTTATATAATTTGCCAATTTTTCAGATTTGTCCTCATGTTCAGCTCATAAATGATGTTGCTGTTGTAATAGGCAGGATGTGACAAAGACAGTAAAAACGGACCTGGTAGTTTCCTGCAATGAGCACGTTCACGATGGTAATGGACTGGGCCTGACTCCAGCCTGAAACCTTTCCCAGCTGCTTAAGGGAGCCAATGAGAACGCCCGGTGGAGCTGCACTGATCTGAGCCAGACTCAAACCCGTGACCTCTCTTCCCAGGGCTGTCAGCACTTCTGGACTGATTTTTTTGATGTTTCCAGCCAGTGATGCAGAAATCTGAAATGATAAAACCACTAATCAACAAATCAACACATGACATAACTTCTTTCAGTGAAACAGCTACTCAACAAATCAAGCAACCAATCAAGAAATCGGCAAATCAGAAAACTACTCAAGCAGTCAACAAATCAACCAGTCAATTCATTTGGCCATCAATCAGTCACTCACAAATTATTCTCATCTAAATTAATGTGCAAGAGAAAAGTTACTGAAATGAACAACTAGGAAAGTATCACCTGACAGTACCAAGAATAGCTGGTAGAAAATGTTGATAACCATTCAAAAATTTGTACAAAAATTTGGGTTTGAGGTTTGTGGAAAAAAACAGAATGTCATATCACTAAAATGGTTGCACTTAGTAAAAAATGAAGTGCAGATGTTTTCTCCATGCGTCCACCGGTTTTAATGTATTACGTACCGTAGGTTCCACAGTAGTGCAGCTCTGGTTTAAGTTTCTGAGAACAGCCAGAGTCTGATTCTCATCCAGCCTGGAATAGGCCCCTCCTGGAACATGGCACTGCAATAAGGGTGGCAGCCTGCAGCCAGAGAGACCAGTGTTAAAACAGTTACTATGGAGACCCTTCCCCTTTCACACAGACCAGTGTTAAAACAGTTACAATGGAGACCCTTCCCCTTTCACACAGACCAGTGTTAAAACAGTTACTATGGAGACCCTTCCCCTTTCACACAGACCAGTGTTAAAACAGTTACTATGGAGACCCTTCCCCTTTCACACAGACCAGTGTTAAAACAGTTACTATGGAGACCCTTCCCCTTTCACACAGACCAGTGTTAAAACAGTTACTATGGAGACCCTTCCCCTTTCACACAGACCAGTGTTAAAACAGTTACAATGGAGACCCCTCCTCTTTCACACAGACCAGTGTTAAAACAGTTACTATGGAGACCCTTCCCCTTTCAAACAGACCAGTGTTAAAACAGTTATTATGGAGACCCTTCCCCTTTCAAACAGACCAGTGTTAAAACAGTTAATATGGAGACCCTTCCCCTTTCGAACAGACCAGTGTTAAAACAGTTACTATGGAGACCCTTCCCCTTTCACACAGACCAGTGTTAAAACAGTTACTATGGAGACCCCTCCTCTTTCACACAGACCAGTGTTAAAACAGTTACAATGGAGACCCCTCCTCTTTCACACAGACCAGTGTTAAAACAGTTACTATGGAGACCCTTCCTCTTTCACACAGACCAGTGTTAAAACAGTTACTATGGAGACCCTTCCCCTTTCACACAGACCAGTGTTAAAACAGTTACTTTGGAGACCCTTCCCCTTTCACACAGACCAGTGTTAAAACAGTTACAATGGAGACCCCTCCTCTTTCACACAGACCAGTGTTAAATCAGTTAATATGGAGACCCTTCCCCTTTCACACAGACCGGTGTTAAATCAGTTAATATGGAGACCCTTCCCCTTTCACACAGACCAGTGTTAAAACAGTTACTATGGAGACCCTTCCCCTTTCACACAGACCAGTGTTAAATCAGTTAATATGGAGACCCTTCCCCTTTCGAACAGACCAGTGTTAAAACAGTTACTATGGAGACCCTTCCCCTTTCAAACAGACCAGTGTTAAAACAGTTACTATGGAGACCCTTCCCCTTTCACACAGACCAGTGTTAAAACAGTTACTATGGAGACCCTTCCCCTTTCAAACAGACCAGTGTTAAAACAGTTACTATGGAGACCCCTACCCTTTCACCCTTTCAAGCCTGATCGTAGACGTTTTGTGAATGAGGCCCATCGACTGAATTCCGGATTGTATATTTTGGCTTAGATTTTGGTGTCCTGAATTTATAACTTATTGTATTTATTTTACATTTTAATGTAAATTTGGTTTACATATTTTCAGGTCTTTTAAATTGACATCTGTTTATCACCATATAATTAGAACTCATCTTATTTTGTTCGTTGCGACACACATGCAGTTTAGTATGACTATAGTATCTTCAAACAGGACTCTGGGGTTCACTGACATTCACAGTGAATGGAACACTGACTGAGGTTCGATAGTGACCGTGCGTAGCGATTCTGTAGGGCCCATGGTGTGTGCTTTACATGCCAAGCTTACCCTATAGGACTGAACAATGGGTCCTGCTGGAAGATGTACTCGGTGTAGCGGGTGATGACGTCGCCTTGGATGCCAGGTTGGCTGAAGAGCTGGATGTTTTGCGGATTGACAGAGAAGACCTGAAGCTGAAAGCGAAAACACACGTGCATATGAATCAGCCACGCTGCATCATGCATTACTGAAATGCGCCTTTTGAGCGCATGTCTTCAGTGTAAGACGGTCTGTTACATCTACCTATAATATGCCCTTCCGTACATTTTACATTATATGCTTTACTACATGATCTGACACCTTCCCATCAAAACGAAGGAAGGGGGATCTACTGAGGTATGTCCAGCTAAACTGTAGGCTAAGTCTCAGTGCAACTGTCTCTTAAACTCAGTAACTCAGTAAGTGTTAAATTCAAAGAACAGACCAGTTAGGCTGAATAGAGGCTCAGGTATGTCAAAGTATTCACTGCTACTAAAAGTAACATTTCTAAGCTAAATATTTTCCAAAAGTGACAATGGACAAAAAAGCACTTAAAAAGGTTAGAAAAAATACATACTGTTTCTTCTGAACCAAATTTATCGAAATCATCCGAGTTGGCGAATCTAATGAAATTGTGAAAGTAGTTGAAAAACCAAGCCGTAGAGTTCAGTGTTGGGTCACTGGGGCTGTAGCACTTTGGACTTCCATCTTTAATGAGAACAAAAAGAAGTGTACTGATATACGCATGCTTTAAATGGTCAATACCTTTTTCAAAATACCTAGGAAAATATTGTATTACAAAACAGAATAATTCTGAAAATGTACAGCATTAACAAAAAAATGTGTGAAAAAAAAAATTAGTCAGGTTGGTGTGGTTTAGAATACAGTCATTTGCACATGGTTACTAGAAGGCAAGCATTAAGTCTCACCCGTGCTGAGGTAGGTCTTAATGACGTTGTATACACCATCCTCTCTGATATCAGTGCTGTTGAAGTCAAAGTTGCTTCCCAACGTGAAGACGCTACAAAATCAAAATGAAAGAGGACGTATTTAGACTTGAGGTTAGAGTATTGCTTTTCCAACATTCCTGCAATTAGACGAAAATTTGGCTGCTGGGCTTCTCACCAAACTAAATGAGATCTCATATAACATACATAACTTTACATAACATAACGTAGCATAACATAAAGACGAGAACAGGCCATCCAACCCAACGATGCTCGCCATTTTCCCAACTAAATTGTACCTAGTGCTCTGATTACTGACAGACTAGTTAGTATCTAACACCATATCAAGTCTGGTCTTGAAAATCCCCAGTTTCTGCCTCTACTACATGACCTGGCAGGCTACTCCACACACGGACTATTCTCTGCGTGAAAAAATTCTTCCTAATGTCTATACGGAATTTACATTTTATGTCCCCTAGTTATATTAACAAAACTAAATCTGAAGAATCGTTCATAGTTCACTTTGTTTTTACGAATTTAAAAGCCTCAATTAGCCTCAAAGCATCTTTCCTCGTTGCTTTTATCTTTCATACCAGGAATCAATTTGGTTGCTCTTCTTTGAACCTTTACACTCAATACTTTTGGCTATATATCCTAGTATCCGTTGGCCTTTTTTGCTGCTACAGCAGAGTGCATACACACATCCTGGCCTCAATCCACACTGGCTTCCTGTTTTTCTTGGAGCCGATTTAAAAACTTTACTGATCACTTTTAAGGTAGGGCTTGGTCTAGCCCCACATTGCCAGTCTCTTAAAAGTACACAACCCACCCCACCCCACTCTTTTTAGATCCTCAACTAAAGACCCCCCCACTGTCCCAGCCACTATTTCTAAACAAGAGGAGACAAGCTCAGCTGGGGTGCCTGTCTTTCCCTGGGAATCCCTCTCAAGAATCCCTCTTGTACATTACAAACTGTTTGACTGACTTGATATTCCAATGTTGAATAAGCGTAGAAATTCAGCCCAAGAAGCTCTTCTCACTACCTGCCTAATGACCCATTTGTCTAATTACTGTGGCAGATTGGGAATGCTGAATGCCTGAACACAGCTGGCTGAGAGGATGCTATTCCTCCTGAACACATGCCTGAACACAGCTGGCTGAGAGGATGCTATTCCTCCTGAACACATGCCTGAACACAGTTGGTTGGGAGGATGCTATTCCTCCTGAAAACATGACTGAACACAGTTGGTTGGGAGGATGCTATTCCTCCTGAAAACATGACTGAACACAGTTGGTTGGGAGGATGCTATTCCTCCTGAAAACATGACTGAACATGGTTGGCTGAGAGGATGCTATTCCTCCTGAAAACATGCCTGAACACGGTTGGCTGAGAGGATGCTATTCCTTCCGCTTTTAATGCTTACAGTTTCTTGAAGGCCAAACATGATGCGTTGAGTGTATCGCGTGAGCTAATGAGGTCCTTGTTGAGGAATCTGATGTAATTGCGAAGCCGAACATCGAACCATCGGCTCACTTCTGCCTCATCAACACCTCTGAGGGCCAGGGGCCACACGCAGGGCAAGATCTGTGAGCTCACGTTGTCCGGAAACGTCTCCTGTGGGGAAAACAGCCTGCTTAGCTCAGGACCTAATCCATAACGCTTAACACAGGCGCGTTCAGACCCACCTTCAGGAGCCATAAAAGTTACATGCATTTGTTTTCCTGATATCAACCGAAGGTTTGATTTCCAATTCCATCCCTAATGCGCATAAAATAACAAAAGCTTGTGTCGATCCAGCCGGCACTACATCGCTCTCCCTTAGCAGCACTGCTCACCTGCTCCAGGAGGGAGGGGGTCTGTGTGTAGGGCTGCAGGAGTGTGCAGAGCTCCGTGCTGTTATCTATGAACGCCGGGCCATTCAGCAGCTTGCCCAGCTCAGGGGGAGGAATGGAGTTTATCAGCTGCAGCGGGAAAGACAACATGAGAACTCAGGGGGAGGAGACAGATGCTGACCAATAAAAAAACATATATTAGAGGGGAGGCGCCATATCCTAACCAATAAAAATCTATTGGAGGGGCGGAGCCAAATCCTGACTATTAAAAATCAATTTGGAGATAGAAACAGACTAAGGGAAATTGAGGGGTTATAAAACTTCTTTATTTTTTTTAACTTACCGCTGCCTGTCTGTTTGGTGGCATCAGCGAAAGGAATGTGGACAGCTGGGGAGTAGGGAATTCGAGGAAGCTTTCTTTCACAAACAGGTAGAAACTCTGGTTCGCGTAGCACCGCAATGGCATGGGCTCTGTGAGGGAGGAAAGGGTCACTGCTCAGAGCTTCAGTGCATCAGATGAACACCCGGGTTCAGGATACTACAGGATAGAGGATGCAAACACCAGCAGCGAGCGGGACAGCTCTACACCCGAGCGCAATGTTAGGGCTGAGCGATGAAACAGGAGCTCAGACTAGAGAGACTTTCTGACAGAGAGCAGATGAAAAAGCTGAAAAAACGCTACTGTTTCTGTTCTACTGTTTTTGGCAAGTCGAACTGTTCCAGGAAATGAACATCTTACAATATTATCTGTTACTTTTGGGTACTACTTGTGCCTCTGTGCGAAGCAACGTCAATGGCCGTGATGCTAGATTACACTGACCCTTTGTGCCAAATAAATTTAATCTCTAGGCAGTGATGCCAGATTACACTGACCCTCTGTGGCCAATAAATTGCATCAATAGGCAGTGATGCTAGATTACACCGACCTTTTGTGGCCAATAAATTGCATCAATAGGCAGTGATGCTAGATTACACCGACCTTTTGTGGCCAATAAATTGCATCAATAGGCAGTGATGCTAGATTACACCGACCCGTTGTGCTAAAGATATCAGTGTGTAAGAGGGGCATTTGGTTCAGCACCTCTCAAGGAGAGCAGAATGTTCCTGTTGACCTCGCGCTCCGTGCCGTTGCCCAGCGTCGGGCGGACGTCGCTCAGCAGCTTCACCCTAGAAACCACATTAAAGGAGAAAGCCCGTGAGAAACTACGAATGGATCGACGCTAACTTCCTTAGCATCGCACTTTATTTATGCTATTCCAGCAGGCTGCTGCTACAAGCGTGTTCTTTCGGTGTCGCATTTGAATGGTAGGTTAGATAATGTATAGTATACAGATAATGTGTTCGGTATAATTCTTACTTTAAAAGAGCACGAGCCCTCCTGTAGAGTTCTGGGGACGCATGTTAAATGTCAAAGGAAAATAACATTTCATCCAATTAGTTTTTCTGTCGTACTCTTTTAAAGTAAGTTTTTTTTTTTTAACTTAAGTTTGTTGTCCTTCCTTTTTAGAATTTCACGTTTCCATTTGAGCCCTTGTTCACTGTTCATTGTTACACAAGTTAAAAGGATAAAAACAATTTATCTTCAAAATGGCCAGCATTGCTTATCCACTCCGCTGAATTGAACTGAAAGTTCCTACAGAGTTTCGCTGGCGGTGAGGGCAGGAGGGCAGGAGGGAGGGAGGAGGGGGTGCTCTTACACTTCCTGGCTGATGTTGCAGTCCCTGTTCCGGACGATGCCGAAGAGAGGGGCCACATGCTGCTCTCGCAGGTTGGGCACCACGGCCGGCAGCCGGCGCTGCAGCCACACCAGGACTTCCGCGTCGCTGGCGGCGGAGAGGTTGGCCCGGTCCAGCACCTGCTGCAGCATGGCAGACCGCACCTCCGCCGGCAAGGACTGGCCCTGAGGGAGACAGAGCATCACCCCCACATCGTCACGGGGACCCCTACGGCAATGTTCCTCAAATTACTCCCAAGACATTTTGGGAAGGTTGTCAATCCCTGTTACGACCCCAGAGCGTATAGGGGTATATAGGGAGGTAACATAAGGTCTGGGTGTGGGTTGGTTGAAAGGGGACAGAACAAAACAACACAGAGGATGGCTGCCTTTTGGCTTTGATGCAGGCCGGACGGATGGAGTAAGCGGGACGGAAGGCGATCGCTGAAAGGACTGCGTTTGTGACAGAAAAATGTTGTTTTCGGGCCTTCGGGTGGAGACGGCAGCAGCGGTGTGGAGCTCATGGATTAGATGTGATGGCCCACTGCCCTAAGACTGTTCTGGGTGCTTCTGGAGAACAGTGCTGCTCTTACACAGGACTAGGCCCTTCAGGCGTGAGATGTGACAAAATTCACGACTCAGCTGGTCTCATCTTGTGGCGGGGGGATTGCTGTCAAAACTGACGTGGGGGTGGGGGCGGGGGGGTTGGGGGGGCTGAGAGGTTGTAAAACCGGACACTGCAGTCCATACCTGTACAATTAATGTCAATACCAAACAGTCTGAAATCCAGGCCTTTGTCAACCCCTATCCCCACCACTACACACATACACAACTCAACAGAATAAAACAAGTTTCCAACATATTCGAAGTTAACTCTTCGTTTCCCTGCTACATCAAACTCACGCAGAACTGCCTCGCCGTCTACTTTGATGTGATGGTGGATGTTCAGTAATGCAAGTCCATTAAATCGTTTGTCAGTCATTGTACTCTGTAAGTAGGCCTAAGTCTGCGAACGCTGCAAACTGCAGAAGAAGCATTCCACGGTATCTTCAGCACAGTGCATATTTGGGTAGAAGTTAGTTGGCCTAGCTGCCTACTGGCTGTGGTTAAGAATACTTGAGAGCTTGCACTGCTTGCAGAGGCTGCTGATGTATCCCCCTCAAACTTACTCCTTTTCTGGACAAACTGAAATAAACATGTTTGATAGTGTTTTTGTCATTATTTGTTCTTCTCACTATTTGCTCATGATTTCAAATAGTTTGGCTTCCGTTTTAGTTACAGTTGAAAACTACAAGTCGCTCGCTCTTCTACCAACCATTGAACCTAGTATTTTGAAGCTTTCTTCAGCAACTAATCAGGAGTCCAACAAGTAAAATAACAAGCCAATCATCAACCATTATATTTAGAAAAAGTTTAACAGCAGAGGACAAGCAGCAGACACTTCCAAACAACCCCACACCTTTTTTGTAGTTTTATTGATAGGATGGAAACAGGTTTAAATATTTTTTGTCCAGCTGTGTAGGCGTGATGGTATGCACAGTGCGTACCAGACCTGGGTCAAATTCATATTTGTTTTGGGTTCAAAAACTTTTCTACGCTTTACTGATCTTGTCTGATGTATTGGAACCAATGAAATATTCTCAAAAAGTGCAAAACCCGCCTTCTGGTAATCTTGGCAGGCTCAATTTCACCAGGCAAGATCAATAGAGCACAGAAAAGCATTTGAATCCAAAACAAATACGTACTCGACCCAGGTCCGGCGTGTACTGGTGTACAGCTGCAGGCACCACTGAAGCTGCTTACTCAAACTGAAGGAAAGGAGGCTCACTATGGAGCAGATCTCAGCTTGCCAGAGTACCTCTGTCTGTTCCAGGAAAACCTTGAGTATGCCTTTCACTTCCTGGTGCTGGTTAAACTGTACACACAACCCTTGCAATCGCTGTCATTTTGCAAACCGTCTCTAAGGCCCGTTTCGGTGTGCATTTCATACCTGGATGGCTGGTGAAAATTCATCGAAGAACATGCCCAAACGGTCACCCGGCACGTGGCTCATTAGCCTATTAGCATCTCCAGCGGTTACCAGCTGTCCTGGAGTAGCAGCGACTTCAGCCAACTGCTTAACGGTCAGAAGAGGCAGAGCTTCCAGCTGCAGACCCAGAGGAGAGAAATACCTAAGAACAGCGCTCTGTACTCATCCTGTCAGTCTTCATCAGATATTCCTGCGCCTTCTTCCCATCTTGCCTATAATTTTGGGTACAGTTATCTTCCATGTTTGCGGCCTATTCACCCACCACTGAGAAGTTTGCGTTGAGCCTCCGGATGTCGCTGAGGTTGAGGAAACTGGCGAACTTCCCGAAGTTCAGCTGAAGCCATGGCACGGTGCCGTTTGAGCTGCGGACGCACCCTGGATCTGGGAAAAATGGCACCCACCGGCAGTAATGTGGCAGCTTATTACTCTCATAACTCAACAATTCAGTTTGAATACAGTCGGGATTAGATCCCAGACAATGGGAATCATCCATGCACAAGAATGCTGCCTTAACCGGATTTTACGGTGCAAACCACTTTGTTTTAGTATTAGCTGAAGACGCCATATTCTCATATGAAGAACAAAAGAAGCAAAAAATAAAAAAGTAAAAATTAATAGAACAAAGCCAACACCTTGAATGTCCGTCCGAGACAAGAATACTTGGATGAAATCTGTGTAGACCAAAGACTGCTGGCGCTGGTCCATCTCTTCATATTTTTCACTCAGAGTTCTCACTCTGAAATAGAACAGGATGAGCAGGTAAACAATCATGTGAGTAATTTAGATGTTCTGGAAGAAAAATCTGTGTTAGTTACTCTAGAAATGTTTACATAGGCAATAAGATATTAGCTGATGGCTGTGATTCATTACTTATGTTCAGGGACACCAGCTTATCTATAGCAGTTTTTCACATGCAATTCAGTCATCCCACAGCAAGAGGTCGATAGAGACTTCTCCTCAATCAATTATCATACTGCCCTTCCCCAGGAATCTACATCAATAGAGTGCAACAGTAATGACGTGTTTTTGTAGGCCAACCCAGAAGTTTCTTCCTAGTTTTCTCCGAGTCGGGAATATGCCACAACTCCGCCAATTCATGCTGTATCTAGAATCCCGATTTCCCCAACTTGATAATCGGACATAATAAGTTGTTCATGTGGACGTTCCTGGTGGGAAACTTATTTCGAACGCAAAAACCGACAACACTTCAAGTAAATGTTAGACTATCTGACAAGCTACCTCAGTAACGTTTCTTTCTACCACCAGTTTGGCTCTATCCAGAAAATTTGCCATCAAAGTTTACAAACACTATACTTTTTTTCCAATAGGAATTTTCAATTTCTGCAGAAAATAAAGTTTGTGGTTAACATAAGCTTAAGAGAGACTCACGTTTTATTCTGTGACATACACTACACTATTAATATCTCAACCATGAATTTCGAGACCTTTAAGTGCTTTAAAAAGTTAGTTACTTACAAAATGATTGCTCTTGTAGGTGAATGGTCCACATGAAACTATTTGATTATGGCCAGCAAGCAATTCCATTATTTAAGACTATAGGTGATATTTTTTGTACCTGTTTGGATTCATTGCTAAGTGCGAAACTCCATCGCTGTGCTGCGTGCCAGCACGGTACTGCACGCACACACTCAAAAGAGTTTTCCGTGTTTGACATTCCATTCAGGTCACAGTCCTTCCTCCACCTGGTGTATTATATCAATGAACTGTGCTTATGAGGGTCACAATTGCTCACTATTTATAACTAGTCAGGTGATTGTGACAATCCAACACCTACAGAGCCCCATGGAGATTCAAGAGGTAATACCAGTTGAAATCATTTTGGCCCAAAATACTGGTGTCCCTGCTTATATTATTGGAAACTGAGACACCCACACACACACACACACACACACGGACACACACACACACGTTACTTACATGACTTCAAAGGTCTGACAGCTGAAGTTCTTGGTGCTCAGGCAGGACAGAAGGCCTTGTGATATGAAGGGTAGGAAAGGCTTGAACGTCTCCTGGAATATCTTGGTGATCAAAGATACGTCTTCACTTGAGTTAGTGATCCCTGCATCCAGGCTCTCTGCAATCACGTCAAGAACCGGCATTGCAGAAGCTCGGCTCAGGCTGTGGGTCTACAATAGGGAAGATAATTATACTGAATTAACAATGCCAGCAGCACGCAACAGAAATACATCAGGTTCGATATAAAGGCCTTTGTGTGTTAAGAATCTTTGTCTGTCTCTTTGTGCACACCTTTCAGAATAATAAATGAACGAATGCATTTTATAACGAATACTAATTTATTCCTACAGTGTATTGTTAAAAGTTCATACTTTTTAAGTCATTATTGGATCCATGGAATTGGAGCAAAATATAATTCAGGGATTTCGTAGAACATTAAGTCAGCAGCAGAATCAGACAATAAAAGTCAGAGGAAGGGGGGCTTGCTCACCATGTTGGAGAAAATGACCAGAGCTTCATGCAGGACTCCTGAGACTTTGGTGAAGAACAGCTTCCAGGTTTCCTTCGAGTATGTCACGTTGTCCCTCAAAGAGCAGCTGAGTATCCCGGCCACTTGTTCCGATGTTAGGTTTGTTGGCTGAACCATAACATGAATGTCATAATAAGACAAATTAAATTTGGGAAATGATTCATGATAAATAATCAATAATAACAGCGAGGTGAATATGCGATCTCATTAAACATTTTATCCCAGAAAAGAACAATGAAATAATCCTCCAGAGGATTCCCACTTCTATTTTGGTAACGTTTTTTGAAAACAAGTTAAAAGTGGCAAATATGAAAACGCTTACCAACATACTTACAGCAGACAGGGGTAATGTGCTTACAGATCGCACACAGGGGTAATGTGCTTACAGATCGCACACAGGGGTAATGTGCTTACAGATCGCACACAGGTGTAATGTGCTTACAGATCGCACACAGGTGTAATGTGCTTACAGACTGCACACAGGTGTAATGTGCTTACAGACTGCACACAGGTGTAATGTGCTTACAGACTGCACACAGGGGTAATGTGCTTAGAGACTGCACACAGGTGTAATGTGCTTACAGACTTCACACAGGTGTAATGTGCTTACAGACTGCACACAGGTGTAATGTGCTTACAGACTGCACACAGGGGTAATGTGCTTACAGACTGCACACAGGGGTAATGTGCTTACAGACTTCAGACAGGTGTAATGTCCTTACAGACTGCAGACAGGCATAACGGGCTTACAGACTGCAGACAGGCGTAATGTGCTTACAGACTGCACACAGGGGTAATGTGCTTACAGACTGCAGACAGGCGTAATGTGCTTACAGACTGCACACAGGGGTAATGTGCTTACAGACTGCAGACAGGTGTAATGTGCTTACAGACTGCAGACAGGGGTAATGTGCTTACAGACTGCACACAGGTGTAATGTGCTTACAGATCGCACACAGGTGTAATGTGCTTACAGACTGCAGACAGGCATAACGGGCTTACAGACTGCACACAGGGGTAATGTGCTTACAGACTTCACACAGGCATAACGGGCTTACAGACTGCACACAGGGGTAATGTGCTTACAGACTGCAGACAGGGGTAATGTGCTTACAGACTGCACACAGGGGTAATGTGCTTACAGACTGCAGACAGGCGTAATGTGCTTACAGACTGCAGACAGGCGTAATGTGCTTACAGACTGCAGACAGGCGTAATGTGCTTACAGACTGCACACAGGCGTAATGTGCTTACAGACTGCAGACAGGCGTAATGTGCTTACAGACTGCACACAGGTGTAATGTGCTTACCGTTGGCAGACAGGCGTAATGTCTCAGATCGTTCTCACACATCATGGTTGTGTTGTGTATGACGGCGGAGGAACTGACAAAATTTATGAATCAAGTAAATTTTGCTGTATTTCTGACATTTCCAAGCATAATGCAATGAACAATCGCCCAATACAACCACTAACATTTTCAATTATCATTAACAGAATTAAGTAAATTTATACATTCATATTTCCCATAAATTTCAATCACAGCTAGATATTCAAATAGGAAAATGTCACAGATGCTTGAATTTCCTACAAGTGTCAAGATTTAGCACTTAGATTTCATACCATCATTTCTATACTATTATTATTATTATTATTATTATTGTTATTATTATTATTATTAGCTACTCACTTGTTGGCTGCAGCACAGATTCTGCTTTCTGCAAAAAGAGAAGTCCATAAATGAATGCTACCTCCACAACCACAGTCCCTCGTGTAAACCCAAACAAAAACGATTTGACATTAAACATACCGTTTACTTGGGTTGTCGGACACTGAAAAAACAAAACATAGGTATTCACACACTGACACACAGCTGTTTGTTTTTAGAAAATATCTTGCAATATTTAGTGGCAGTGGTGTTTCATGGGTAATATTCTGACTGGCAGTGCTGTTTTATGGGTAATATTCTGACCAGCAATGGTGTTTTATGGGCAATATTCTGACTGGCGGTGGTGTTTTATGGGTAATATTCTAACTGGCAGTGGTGTGTCATGGGTAATATTCTGACTGGAAGTGGTGTTTTATAGGTAATATTCTGACTGGCAGGGGTGTTTTATGGGTAATATTCTAACTCACCCCTGGAAGGACTTCATTTATTGGGCAATCTGTTGGGAGAAAAATAAAAAACATACAATTGGGAAATGTAGTAAAGTTAGCTTTTGCATTCATGTTGATGACAGACGGAGAGTAAAAAGTACTCACACAGCAGAGCCTGCTGTACAAGCTTGCCCCTGATCTCTGTTCCGTTAGCTTGAAGTTCACTGGACCCAGACGACACCGCCTGGTCTAGCCTGCTCACTCTGGGCATGCACAGAACAAAGGCAAACATGGCAACCATGTTCATCCACTATCAAGAATGACAAGAATGAAATTTTAAATTCTGAGATTTGTCGGCCAACTCACATGGTTTTGTAGGAGTCACAACTGAAGTTAATCTGAGAGAGAAAAATTGCAGGAGTTATATTTATTGTGTCATGTTGTCTTTGTGTTTATTGTCTTATGTGGTCTTTATATTTATGGTCATATGTGGTCTTGGCTTTAAAACCAAAAAATGCCCTTAAGGAAACCCAGGAACAAACAAATTAACGTAGCTCTGTGGCATTCTGCCTGCTGGGAATACTGTAGCCTTGTTTTTTTGTTTTTCATAAAATAAAATAACAACATAACATAATTGCAAGAACAGGCCATTCAGCCCAACAATGCTCGCCATTTCCCTGACTAAATTAGTGCTCTGATTACCTACAGTCAATACCTTTTCCAACCATTCTGTTTCAGAATTTCAGTGTTGAAATAGACGCAGAACTAAAACCACGCTGAACACATGATGCTGGATGTTCAAAATGAATTAGCAAAAACCTTAATCACCACACATGAGGGCGTTACCTGTTCGGAGAGCATCAGCAGCTCCTGGAGGAATGCCACCAGTTTCTTGTCGTTTGGTGATTCCATGAAGAGGTCAAACACTGCATTGGCGATGGCTTTTTTATCCGAAAGTGTGGGGTGGGGCAAAACGAACAGCTCTGCCATCTGTCGGGGGCTGAGAAGACTCAGGACTGTCACCTGGGGGGGGAGTGGTCAGCAGAGAGTCTCACCAATTTTGACCCAATCAAATCAAAATGTATATTGCACTAAAATGTATTAGTCACTATGCTTGACAGCAAAAGCCTGGCATAAAGGCTCATAAAAGCAAGCCAAGTGTAAGAGTAGCAAGGAAAACCCCCATGAAAGATAAAAGTCTTTGCATGCTAATGCTCCTGGATGCAGAATTATTTCTTTCTACATGACTGTTCATAGATTTCCACATCGCAGCATTCACAAGACCGCATGAGATCAGTAGCAGTCTAAAGTACCATAGTCACTGGCACACATGAATGGAGTTATGAATTAATGCAACATACCGGATCGAAGTTTGGATTTAGCTCCAGGAGCTGCTGTACAGGCACGAAGGCGGAATACTGCTGGAGGTTCTTGTTCAGCCAATCCTCACTTCCAGTGGTGCTGTTCAGACAGGATGGGTCTGAGGGCAAGAGACCACAGACAGACACTTTTAACTGCTCCGCCATTTTGGAGTGCTGGAGGGACAACATCATCTGATGGAGGTGATGTTCTGAACGAGGTCTTTACCTGAGGTGTCATTTCGGGTCAGGAAGGGGAGGATGAAATATTCAAGCACCTGGCGCTGCTGCGTCTCTTCCATGCCAGGAAACTGGAAGCCGAATTCATTCACCCTATAAAAATTGACTGCAGTTACAGCAGGCGTGCACAACAAGGGCCAATCCATTTCAGGATTATGTGTGAACATTTGCCAACATTTATTTAATTAGCCCAATCATATCTTGATCTGACACGTGTATAAGCGCCAGCTACAGCCGCAGACTGCAAGTGCATCCTAGAGATTTTACTGAGCTCAAGTGCAGGAGTGAAGCAGCATAGTTTATAGAGCTGTCGGAAAACTATATCTATGGCAATTGGTTGGAACAAAAACCAGCACGCAGATCGGCCCTCCAGGACCGGAGTTGTGCACCCCGGAGTTACAGCGAGGTACCTCCATGAGGTCACGAGAACGACACTGATTGACAGCAGCAAGTGTGTGATGGGAAAGTCTCAGCACTTACACCTGCTGGTAGGTCTCACAGGTGAAGTTCTTGCTGCTGAGGCAGGACAGAAAGCTCCCCGATGCGGAGGACAGGACCGTCCGCAGCTTTGAACTGAACAGGTGGTGGACGACCGGTACGGTCTGCAGCTGTGCCTCGCTGAGCGTGTCGATCCTGAGTTCGCCGATCACCTCCAGGACGGGCGGGCTCCTCAGCTGGACGGACTGCGGAAGGCGAAGGCCGTTAGTTCTGCGAGGCCGTCAGGAGAACATCGGCCAAAGGCAAACTCACAGCGCTCAGGCGTTCAGTACCCTGTTAGTGAGGATGAGGAGGGCTTCGTCCAGGACTCCAGAGGCCTTGGTGAGGAAGAGCTTCCAGGTCTCCTTGGGGTAGGTTGTGTCTCCGGACAGCGAACATGTTAGCAGGTCAGCTAGGTTTTCACCAGTGAGTGAGGCCAACTGAGAGGAGAGAATATGAAGACCATGACATGAATGTAGTGTTCATCTAAACACTGAACACAAAGGCTTGCATAAAACTCACAGAGAAAAAGTGAGAAAAAATCTTACCGATGAACAAGCGTATTGAGTGATTGTAAAATTGCAGGGCATCCCAGTAATCGCAGAGTCCAGGAGAGGGCTGGATTCATTCACGAACAAGCACATTAGAAACAAAGCTTTGTTTAATTCTCATGTCATCTGTCCAATAATTGATGCACACAAATTTTGACTAATTAATAGCAAGATAAAGAATGGATCAGAATGATTTTTTATTTATATCTGAATATCAGAATTATTCCCACCTGGGTACTCCTGAACAAATGCTGCTTTCTGTAAAAAGTCAGATACTTTGTGAGATACAGCACATACATCACAGTAAAACTCAAATTTAAAAAGATGATTTGTGTGTCAAACTGATAAACTGGGCAGACAGGTGTCTTTTTGTTTAGCACAGACATAAAGGCAGTATATACAAAGTCATGTATGAAAGTATATATTAAAAAAAAAAAAAGAACTTATACTGTAGAGAAACTCTTATCAGTTTGTCAGAATAAGAAATCCTGGAGAGATGAGAGATTCTTACCATTCCATGGTGTGGATGGGCACTGAAACAAGAAAAAGATAATGTGAATGTCTTACCATTCTGTACACTACTCCTCCTACAGCTTTTCAGCAAGACCTATCATATTTGGCTAGTAGATTCACCTAGTTGTGTGTGCTTTTTGTGTCAGTAGCACCAATGTTTCTTTTCACATCGGAAGATTTCCCATTGATTGACACGTTTGTAACAACACACTTGCTACAATCAGTTGCTGCAGCTGTCACAGACTGTCTCTCTCTTTTGCCAAGCTTCTAACGGACCAATTCTCTGGCAATATGTGTGTCATATTTGCAGCACTAACATTAGCGAGTTCAAACTGAACCGATATTTTCTGTTATAATTCCTGCCAGTTCACATACGTTTCAACATTCAACCTAATGTTAATTATTTTAAGATACCGACACTTAAAAACATGATAGAATTGATTCTGCTCTGTTATTAGTTCAAAATGTGATTTTTCGTGAAAAAAATAAATATATTTTGTGGTGTAGAAAACATATTATCAAAATATTATCCAAAATGTGCAATTTGGAGATATTTTAGGATGTCTTCGAAAAACCCTTGCAAAATGTCACTGCTCTTAGTTATCAGCACAATTTTTTTTGCATTGGTCATTGGTGGGAAACAGGTTGGGGATGAACTGTGTGTGATCTTTTTTTTTGTTTTGCCACTATGTGAATTTCGTGAAATAAAAGTGGAGTTGTATTTTTATGTACAATATTTCACATATTTCCCGAATTTTGATACATAGTCTTGATGGCACACGTGTGCCCTTCAAATAATGCCATAATCTCTTGTTTATTGTGTTTTGCCACAAAGTTGGAAAGCTTTATTTGAATGGCACATGTGTACAATCAAGACTTTGTATAGTAAAAAGATTTTGGAAATATGTGAAGATATGTCACGATAAACACATAATCTACATAAAAATACAACTCTACTGTTTATTTCACAAAATTCACATCAGCTAGCAGCAAAAAAATAAATACAAAAAATCATACGCAGTCCACCCTCAATCTGTTTCCCACAAACTTGTAAGGTTTTATTTAAGAGTAGTGTAGACAGGTGGAAAATGCTTTTCTAAAAGCTAGGGATTAAGGGGTTATATGAAATACAAAACTTTGAACATGTTACATTCATTTATGTGAACGTATGTAATCTGGATATGTTCATATTTGCCATGGGAATAACTTGCAAAACTCAGCATTACCTTTTCATCAACTGGCATCATCATGCAGTCTGTGCCAAAAAAGGAAATAGTGTCACCACAGGAACAGTCGCATATAAATAAAAAATGCATCCCAGAAAGGACAGCTACGGTAAAAACCCAGCAGGTAAGATGAAGCAGTGTATATGACACACTCAACCTCAAATCATTTTTGTAGACGATAGTGTTTTTAAATCAATGTCACTCAATCATTTTGTGTGACCAGCTCACTAGCAATTTCCAGTCTTACAGCATCAATGCGTCACGGAAGACTCATCTCTACAGGAGGCTTTTGCTCTAGTAGTGTTAGCTTGCTAGTTAGCTACATTAGATAACATTAAATGACAAATGCAAACTACAGAAAGGATCTGAAAATAGTTTTGCAAAGATCATTGAAAATGCCTGAAAAAGCTGTATATAAAGTACTGTTTTATGATGTTTTCACGCAGATTTAGAAATGCAGCTTGGTCGGCCATCGGAAGGACTGTGCATGTGCTCACCTTTGGGTTGTGCGTGCATTAATGCATTCATGCTGGCCCAGATCGCTGGCTCCAGAGGCCCTGGCATTGAGGAGAGTAAGTGGCGAAGCCTCTTCATTCTGAGGGAGAAGAGGAAAAGACAGTGATACGCCGCTGCTAAGGGCCACAGACCAATCACGTCAGGGAACACCATATAGCAGGAATGTAATTAAAGACAAAGAAAGCTTGTGGTTGAACTCACATGATTGGGATGGAGCTACAGTTCATTGGGCTCTAAAAGCGGGAAAAAATAATAAAATAAGCATTTTGCAAGAACATCGTTTCATTGATCCTTTCTCACCATTTAATAAAACATGATTGATGAGAGAAAAGGGAAAGGAACATTTTTGAAGCTGCAGCAAGCCAAAGAGCAATTACTGGACATGACTGAAAAGGAAGAAGGACATTTCCACATAAGGGTATGTTCCAGGAAAACTGGGCCTCATTACCAGCATCACAAGCTGACGGAGGAACTCCTCCTGCCCGCTGTTTGGAGATCCAAGGAAGCGGTCCAGCACTGCATTGACGGTGTGTTCGTCAACGTGAGGCATCTCAAGGAGCTGCACTGCCTGTCGAGGGCTGAGGAGATCAATGACCTCCACCTACGAGCAAGAGCAGAAGGTTTCAATTGAAGGTGTCATCCGTACAAACACATTGCTTAAGGAACGCTACCTTCGACACAACTATTTCCCCCGTACAAATACACTGCAGTATTCATATTGCTCAGGCTTAAATTAAAATAATCTAATGATTAATAATGTCCCAAAGACCTCACACCCGGCTTTAAGAAGGATTTAGCTTTCACATATCACTCATGAACAAAGATCGAGTGTCTTACAGCAGAAAAGTTTGAGTTCAAAGAGAAGAAATCTTGCAGCTGGGCAAAGATGGAAAACTGGCCAAAGTTCATCATCACCCAGTTCTGGCTGCTGTTTGTCAGGGATATGCAGCTGGGATCTGAAACAGAATCCGAATTAAGGAAGAACATTTACACAGAGCTTTGATCAGTAAACCTGCTTTCGCGGGTTTGCTGTGGTAAGCTGTTTGCAGAAGGAGAAACAAGCCAATACAAGGTACCTGCAGACGTCTGCTGTGACAGGAAAGGGTAGATGAAATTCGTGTACACCAACTTCTGCCTCTCTTGATCCAGAAGCTGAATTTGATTGGACAGCTCCATCACCCTGGAAAAGCACAGTCTCATCAGGACCACAGAGAGCCACAGCAGTCATCACATTAAGCAGGGGATTCGGTCCTGGCCACGGAGAACCACAATCAGTTCAGTCCCAGGAAAGTAGGTAAATTAACCGCAATTGCTAAACGAATGCTTTAATCTATCAATCAGCTGCTGAATAACAATACAAACCAGAAGACCCAGCAAACCCCACAGCTTTGCAGGGCTGCAGATCCCAGATGTGATACACTGCATGTCACATGTATACGTGAGTATTTCCCATGGTCCTCCAACCACTCTACCATATCACCACCTATGATTGTGTCCAGAACAGCTTACTTGTCTATTCTTGAGGATATAAGTTGAGTACACTGGATGAGAAAGTTAAGTAGGCAAAATTGTCTCTAAATCTATTGTGTTTAAAATCCTTGGATGATATGTTTATTTTGCCGGGAGTACACTTTTCAGGAAGTAAACCATACTTTTTAGGAGGCTCCACAAAGGAAGAGGTGGAGCCATCGTTGGGTCCCACAAATCAGAGAGGAAGAGGCGGGGCCTTTTTACCACAAGGGTGGGATGTCACTTCCGTAGTCTTCGGAAAATGGTATAGAGGATATTTTTTGCATACTTTCCATCGCGTACTAAAAATCCACACAACAGTAGGCACTATGTTTAGTAGGCAGTACATATTTTGAGGACACAGTAGTGAGGAGGCTGTTTCAGACATAGCCTATATTTCCCTTAAATATAACCTATTTCTTTATGAGTCATTTATCACGTTGAACATCAAATGGGTGCTTTTTCTGGTTATATTGACTTGACTGATTAAATGTCTTTGGAATCTGGGGCATTTATTCAAGTCATGTATCTATGTTTCTGACATAATGTGACCTTTATGTGAAGCTGCACTTCATTTCTCATTGTTTACTTCCTGAAAAGTATGCTGGTGAATATACTCACTGAAACCCGAGAAATAATAGTAGCATACTGGGATTTTAAGTACACTACATTTAGAGAAAAAATGGCCTACTTAACAACTTTCTCATTCAGTGTACTCAATAGTATGCAAGTGCACTCCTTCAGACATAGCCTAAATGGGTCCACTTAAGAACAACTGACAATTCAGGGGGTCGCAGCTGGACTGGGCTGGACTGGAATGAAAACGAGGAAAAAAAGGGCCCCCGGGGCTGAGTTTGGGAATCCCAGATTATGCTAATTTAAAAAAATCAATATACTCAGCAAAGAAACAACACTGTATCGTTGGAATTGGTATGTACGTACAAGGCCTGGTAAGACTGGCAGCTGAAGTTCCTGGTGGCGAGACATTGGAGGCTATCTCCAGAAATTGTGGGCAGGGCAGGCTTGATTTTGGTCTGGAAAAAGATCTGGGTGAAATTCACATCCTGGAAGTTCTCGGATGGGAAGCTGTCAATGGTGGTTGTAGGAAGTGGGCTGCAGAGGTCAGATCCCACGTTCTGAATCAGGAAGAAAAAAACATAGTTCAGGAAAAAAGTTCACCAGCAGGACACTGATGTTTCTGATAAATCCAGTTCCATACTCCGAAATTCAGCCAGCACATCAGTTGTTTGGAAAGAAAGACAAATAAATAGTCTGGAATCATAATTGAAATGTAAGGAAAGATGTCATTGTTGTTACAGTGTACGTAGTATACAACCAAATACTGAAAACATTTTTGAATGTAACATACCGTTGTACAGCGCTGCTGTATGACTGGGCTCAACAGTGTGGTGAGCTCAACAGCAAGGGGGCTCAGGTGTTGTACAGTCAGGTTTGTTTGGTTAACACACTCGAAGATTTTAGCCAAGGTTTCCACTGTGTTGGCAAGCTGCAAAGACAGGCAGATAAAAATGACTTGATGGTCTGTTAACCAGCCTTTTGGCTGGAATGCTGGAATTAGGGTTGAGTAAGTAAATATTCTAAAAAGATGGAGAGAAATGTGTTGCCCTGAGTTACACTCATTCATTCAATTCCAGAGGGAAGCAAGTCTCCAACTTCCAGATACAGATTCTCTCTGTCCTATGTCATCCAGAGAGGATTTGTCTCCAAATCCGCAATCCTCAAATATTTTAAATCATGTTCCTGAAAGTGCATCATCAGTTGTGTATTTGTACCTGATATTATATATATATATATATATATATATATATATATATATATATATATATATATATATATATATATATATATATATATATATATATATATATATATATATATATATATATATATATGTATACACATACACACACACACATACAGACAGACAGGTGATAAATTAAAGTAAAAAGCAACATAATAAGGTGTTGGGGGTCCAAAATCTCCCATAGTTGTTCAGTTGGGTTGAGATCTGGTGACTGTGAAGGCTATAGTATATGATTCACATCATTTTCATACTCATCAAACCATTCAGGGACACCTTGTGCCCTGTGGATAGGGGCATTGTCATCCTGGAAGAAACCACTCCCATCAGGATAGAAATGTTTCATCATAGGATAAGGGTGATCTCTCTGAATAACTTTGTATTGATTTGCAGTGACCCTTCCCTCTAAGGAGACAAGTGGACCCCCCACAGCATAACAGACCCTTTCACTCTAGCGGTCAAGCATTCAGGCCTGTAGCGTTCTCTTGGTGTATGCCACACATGCACTGGCCCTCATCCTCCACCATATTGAGAATATGGTGGAGGATGACTCATTTGACCATATCACTTTTTTTCCAAAGTGATCTCTGTGGACCA
The DNA here is from genome assembly GCA_039654925.1 of Anguilla pacifica. NCBI lineage: Eukaryota > Metazoa > Chordata > Actinopteri > Anguilliformes > Anguillidae > Anguilla > Anguilla pacifica. The sequence continues at coordinate 6,737,750 of CM077300.1, read as the reverse complement.
GTGCCTATGGTTTTTGCCCCCCTGAACTCTCAAATGTGCATTCATCTTTGTAATGAGGGGTTTATGCGCTGCAACCCTGCTATAATATCCCTCTATGTAGTAGTCAATGGACTGTTCTTGCTGACACAGTCTGATCACGTCCTGCATTGACATTCACAGTCACCTGAAGAAGAGTTGCTCTTCTCTTATTGCTTACATATCACACTATTGCACAAGCATCACAGTCATTTAATGTGTGCGTTCGACCACAATTTCCGACCATATTTACTGATGTCTTTCCCATAGATCTAAATGCAGATGTCACTTTAGTCACTGTTCCTATTGAAACACTAGCCAGTTGAGCAGTCTTTGTGACTGAAGCTCCTGCCATCCGTAGCTCAATAATGAACCCTCTTTCAAAGTCACTTATATCTCCTCCTCTGGCCATCTTGAGCCAAAATCGAGATCAACTGGGCCTGCGCAGCATTTTTATACATGTCACAGAACATAGTTCATTGCTTAATTGTATCACACAGTACATCTGTATGGAAGCATCTACATTCATTAAATTTTTCTTTGAAGTTGTCACCCGTCGGTATTTATATATATATATATATATATATATATATATATATATATATATATATATATATATTATACAACAGAAGTGAGTACACCCCTGTGCAATATCACTTAAATGTCGAATGATTCAAAATTGTATCACCTCTCAATAATTGCATTATTTCTAAGTTGACAAGTAGAGTATTTCCTCTTATGAACAATCAAAAACAAATACTTTAGAAAGACTATATTGAAAATACAGACCTCAACGTAGAAACTCAACAAAATGCAACAAAAGTGAATTCACCTGTGATCACTGACACACAAGTTAGAAAACCTGTGATCACTGAAACAAAATTGAGTACACGTGTGATTTCCAATTAGCCTAATTGCATGAACATGGTTATAAAATGACCTGTGAATACCAGAACTTTTTCAATTTTGGACCTATGGGCTGTGTCTATCTGCATGTCTGCATCATGGCTCCACATGGAAAAGAATTGCCAGAGGAACTGAAAAATCTGATTGTGAGACTTCACAAAGATGGAAAAGGATACAGGAAGATGGGTGACCAACTAAAAATCAGTCGAAACATAGTTGCAGCAGTAATCAGAGGTATGGAACGAGCCATAGTACCACTAATCAGAGCCGCAGTGGCCGTCCTCCTAAAATGACGCCACGGACAGTGCGCTACTTGCACAATCTAGCTCTGAAAAACAGACGGGCAAGTGCTTCAGACTTGGCACAGGGGTTATCAATGGAAATCGGAGTTTCTGTGGCAGCTCAGACGATGCGTAGGACATTGCATAACGTCAACCTCTATGGACGGCGTCCAAGGAAAAAACCCTTCGGCACAAAACTGCAAGATTAAACTTTGCTAAAGAACATAAAAATAAGCCTGATAAATAAATATTGGGAGCACATTCTTTGGTCAGATGAGACCAAGATAAATTTGATCGGCTCAGATGGGGTCCAGCATGTTTGGCGTGAACCTGGACAGGACTACCACAGTGAATGCATAGTCCCGACAGTGAAGCATGGAGGTGGGAGTGTGATGATATGGGGCTGCATGAGTGCAAAAGGTGTTGGGGAGATGACATTTATAGATGGCACCATGAATGCCTGTGGATATACTAAAATACTAGCTGACAAGATGACTCCCAGCCTCCAGAAGCTTGGCAGAAGAGGAATATTCCTGCACGACAACGATCCAAAGCACATTGCCAAAATCACAAAAGAGTTTCTAAAGAAGAAAAAAGTGAACACTATGACCTGGCCAAGTATGTCGCCTGACTTGAATCCAGTAGAAGACCTTTGGAGTATTTTAAAGAGAAAGGTAGAGCAACACAACCCGTCCAGCAAAGAGCAGCTGAAAACAATCTCTGAAAATGGCAGAACATCGCTCCAGAAATTTGTGCAACGCTGGTATCCTCCATGCCGAGGAGGATTGAGTCTGTCATCAAAAATAAAGGTGGACATACGCATTATTGAAAAAATAAAAGATTTGAATTTCAGTAATGAAAGGTCTACTGACTTTTGTTGCATTGAGTTCCTACTGTGGGGCCTGTATTTTTAATATAGTAAATCTAAACTGTTCGTTTTTAATTTTACGTAAGAGCAAATACCCTACTGTTCAACTTAGAAGTAATGCAATTACTGTAAGGTGATACAATTTTGAATCATTTGACATTTAAGTGATATTGCACAAGGGTGTACTCACTTCTGTTGTATACTGTATGTTGCAATCAGCAAACAAACCAGAATGGCTAGATGAGATCGTAATCGAACAAAATAAGATCAAACACATAAAGTCAAATGAAGTAATCACTATCCACAAGTACCGAGCACAGAATTCAAAGAAGTCTCCACTGGTCAGTAGCAAACCAGGTTTCTTTTTCTTCAAACTGAGTACACGGAGATAGAAACGGCCAGTTTGTTGAAGAACCAGAAGAACAGGACATACACATACACAACAGCAGATACAAATGTAAACACAAAACATACGACAGAGGTCGTAACAGAGCCGTTCCATAATTCTATATTCAGTCTCTGCCACATACAGAGCTCAACAGACGTGGCAGGATATAACATAGACTATGTTCTCTGTAGTTAAATCAATCCATTGTCTAATTCAGAATTCTTCTTGCAGATGTTTGATTCATTGTATCCGTGTAAAATTATGATGATATGTCAGACTTCAAAGATGCATCAGATTCTATTCTGTTAAGACACAGTGTACTGGATTTAACAATATCTAACACCAAATGGTACAGGAAGGCTTTATCTCAATCCCATCCATATAAATGATTCTCAGGCTATGAGGTGCAACTTGCTCAGCAAACACAGGCAACTTGCGACTCATTAAAGTGAAGTGGTAACAATCAGGAAGACAATCCCCCGTCCCGGATATCATTCTAACTTTCAGTGTTGCATCAACAGGGTGTAAAACACAGGCCTATATGTTGCAAGTAGAGCAGTGGGTGAGGTGCAGTCGGTGAGGTACAGGTAGTGCAGTGGGTGAGGTGCAGTGGGTGAGGTACAGGTAGTCCAGTGGGTGAGGTACAGGTGGTGCAGTGGGTGAGGTGCAGCGGGTGAGGTACAGGTAGTGCAGTGGGTGAGGTGCAGGAGGTGCAGTGGGTGAGGTGCAGGTAGTGCAGTGGGTGAGGTGCAGGTAGTCCAGTGGGTGAGGTGCAGGTAGTGCAGTGGGTGAGGTGCAGTCGGTGAGGTACAGGTAGTGCAGTGGGTGAGGTGCAGTGGGTGAGGTACAGGTAGTCCAGTGGGTGAGGTGCAGTGGGTGAGGTACAGGTAGTCCAGTGGGTGAGGTGCAGGTAGTGCAGTGGGTGAGGTACAGGTAGTGCAGTGGGTGAGGTGCAGTGAGGTGCAGGTAGTGCAGTGGGTGAGGCGCAGGTAGTGCAGTGGGTGAGGTACAGGTGGTGCAGTGGGTGAGGTGCAGCGGGTGAGGTACAGGTAGTGCAGTGGGTGAGGTGCAGGAGGTGCAGTGGGTGAGGTGCAGGTAGTGCAGTGGGTGAGGTGCAGGTAGTCCAGTGGGTGAGGTGCAGGTAGTGCAGTGGGTGAGGTACAGGTAGTGCAGTGGGTGAGGTAGGGCAGTGGGTGAGGTGCAGGTAGTTCAGTGGGTGAGGTGCAGGAGGTGCAGTGGGTGAGGTGCAGGTAGTGCAGTGGGTGAGGTGCAGTGGGTGAGGTGCAGGTAGTTCAGTGGGTGAGGTGCAGGAGGTGCAGTGGGTGAGGTGCAGGTAGTGCAGTGGGTGAGGTAGTGCAGTGGGTGAGGTGCAGGTAGTTCAGTGGGTGAGGTGCAGGAGGTGCAGTGGGTGAGGTGCAGGTAGTTCAGTGGGTGAGGTGCAGGAGGTGCAGTGGGTGAGGTGCAGGAGGTGCACAGCAGAACAGGAAAGGAAACTCACCGCGCAGGGGTGAGGATCCACCAGCTGACAGATGTCTAATGGATCGGTGGGTTCCGGTTCAGAATTTGCAAAGCTGCAAACAAACACAGAAATGTCCTAAAACTGAAAATCCTTGATGAAAAATGATTTTGTTTTGTCTCCGATGTACAAGACCTTTCGTTTTTAACCTGTAGTTCCATCGTCCAACACTAAAAGGACGAAAGAGGCATTTCTCATTTCAGAACACACCACATTGCCTTCATTATCTCGTCCTTAATTGACTGGTCCTGTTACTTTGACTCCTTTCCACTGATTACTGCAGTTCGTGTCTACAGTGACACCTAGAGGATAAGGACTCAAATACAGCTTTGATGTTTCCTAGGTCACATGATGAGGAACTCATGGCCCTACCAATGAAGAACTGTATCCTCTGTAAATATGCACTCTGCATGTCCCAAACAGCCTCCTAACTGCTGTGTCTTTAAAATATGGACTGTCTACTAAACATACTGCCTTCTGTTTAGTACGTATTTTTTAGTACGCGATAGGCAGTATGCAAAAAATATTCTTCATGTTATTTTCCAACGGTACTGCAGAGGTGTTGTAAGACATTTTGCCCTTGTAGTAAAAAGGCACTGCCTCTTCGATTAGACATCTTACTATTAGATGTTTTAGATAATTCAAATGCATTCCATTACGATATGAACAAAACTAACTGGAAAGCCCAACGGTGTGGACTGGCCTGCACAGAGCCCTGACCTCAACCCCATCCAACACCTTTAGGATCAATTTGAAAGCCTGCTGTAAGCCAGGCCTAATCGCCCAATCAGTGCCCGACCTTTTCTGGCTGAATGGGAGCGAATCCCTGCAGCAAAGCTCCTACATCTAGTACAAAGCCTTCCCAGAAGAGTGGAGGTTGTTATGGCAACAAAGGGTGGATGCCCATATCAATGCCCATAATTATGGATGAGATGTTGGATGTCAGATGCCCACATACTTTTGGCCATTAGTTTAGGAGGCATTGTGGCTCTGCTAAGCCTACTGTTCTTTTGTTTGATCAGCAGTAGAGAGAGTAAACCAGTCACGCCACAGAACCTACAGAATTCCCTAACCAATCGGACACTCTGTTTGTCACTAGGGTGGTACTCACAAAACGTGGGAGAAGGTGACGAGGAGATCAGGGGGGATGGTCTCGTTCTGGGGCAGGAAATGGTGAATCAGCGGGATCACCACATGCTGGAACCAGTCATCCAAGCTGGAGGCGTTGAAGCCGGGTGGCAAGGGCGAGGTGGTGGGCAGGACCTCGTTGGGCTGGGCCGCAGCTAATTCAGAGAGGGTGTAGTTGAGCACGGCCTGGGCCAGCTGGTAGCTCCTCAGGGTGGTCACATTTGACTGAGGGCAGAGGAAGCACAGGTGAGTGCACAATGGCCAGGACACTTCCATTTCAATTCATATTCAATTCAATTCTGGAAACAAACTTAATTGAAAAACCCCATCATGCTCTGTGTGTATATTAAATCAATAAACTGGATTTCAGTTAATTTCCTGACTGAACTGATATGGAATTGACCCCAAACCTACTCTGCGGACATTAGACTGAGAAAAGCAACACTGCATAGACTGCACTGCGCACAGTAACACTGTATATCACTGCAGACTACACTGCGCACAGTAACACTGCATGACACTGCATAGACTGCACTGCGCACAGTAACACTGTATAACACTGCAGACTACACTGCGCACAGCAACACTGCATGACACTGCATAGACTGCACTGCGCACAGTAACACTGTATAACACTGCAAACTATACTGCGCACAGCAACACTGCATGACACTGCATAGACTGCACTGCGCACAGTAACACTGTACAACACTGCATAGACTGCTCTGGGCAAAGCAAGACGGCATGGCACTGCAGAGACTTACTGGGAAGAAATTAAGGTACAAAATATAATTCTGCATTTGGAAAGTCATTAAATGCACAATGGGAGTCCAGGTAGACGGAACCTACTGAACCAAATCAGTGGACCATCCTTATTTCAAAAAGTTTGTGAACTAAAAGTATAAAATACACTTTTTCATACACATTTCAGCATATATTTAGATAAAGGAAAATTATGGGATAGGAGTGGAAGGTAACAGCCAGCCCTCATTTGGGACCATGTGTCCAAAACAGCTCAAAAGCAGCCGGTGCGAACCAGCCAGAGTCTGATATCCTGCTTGGATACTGTTACGGGAAGGCTAAGAGACCGGCTAGGAAAACAAATAAAACAGACACCCCCCACCCCCGTCCTGTGACTGACCTCCAAAAACCAGTTAGATGAGACCGCATGTTGGAAAAAGTGTGTCACTGCTGAACTTTCAGTCCAAGGCATGCTATGCAGGATTTTCACCTTGAAACTGTCATATACCGTAACAGCCATGCTCGGCAATTACTATGATGCACTGGCAATCTGTCTCTCGATTCACTTCTGCCGAGTACATGTTTGTCTGTCTGCATTTTCTATTCAAAAAAAGTGTTTGTGACATTTCCGGTTGTGACCCCTTTTTTCCTGCATAGTATACCTTTAAATGTAATTGTCCTGGAACTGCCACTCTAACACTGCTGACAGCTGGTATGTTTGAATCCCACAAAATTTCCACACTACACTGCTGAAACTTTGCTGGAAAATGCTGGAGTTTTATCAATCATCAATCAATCAATTTTTATTTGTATAGCGCTCACAAAGCAGCTTTACAGAGAACCGGCCCCCACAGAGTAAGCCTAGGGCAACAGTGGCAAGGAAAAACTCCCTGACTGATAACAGGAAGAAACCTTGAGCAGATCCGGACTCAGAGGGGGAACCCATCTGCCGCGGGCAGGCACCGGTTTGTTATGGGAATGGCTTACATGAAAACAGATAAATTATAATTTTAGATTTAGAATTTTATCCAAGAATGAACAACAGAGCAATTGCACAGCTGTAAGAAAGTCACCTGAAACCATCCTGGCAATGAACCAAATTTCAGAACAAATAAATTAAGGAGGAAATGGCAGAAGGAGACCAAAATACAGTGCTGGATGAGTAAAAACAGGGAAGCCACAGACCGTGACACCAGCATACTTACGTTAAGAGTAAAGGACACTAGGTGCTTGATAAAACTCCCCAGAGGTTGCAGTGTTTTCAGGATGCCATTTAAATTCTGCAAACAGACAGATGTAAAAAGAGGTTAGCTCATTCTACTGAATGACACCACATGCTCTTGCCTTTGGTCCTGGGTGTGGCCTGTGGCCCAGCATCGCACCCACCCCTGCGTTGGGTTGGCTCGGCCCAGGTGTCGGCACGGTTGAGTTGACAGATCCTGATTGGTTGAGGAGAGGTTTGATCAGGCTATCGAAGACCAAGCTGAGGGTCTCGTTGTCAAGGTGACCCATTTCAGGGTGCAGGAGCAGCTCCGCCTTCTGTTCCGGGGTGAGGAGGTGCAGAACTTCCAGCTGAAACGAAACAAGGAAACAAAATTGACTACCCAACGGAAGATGTACCCTGCCATTCAAACTAAATTAGGCTACCCAACGCAAGATGGACCCTGCCATTCAAACCAAATTAGGCTACCCAAGGCAAGATGGACCCTGCCATTCAAACCAAATTAGGCTATAAAATAAATATGGACCCTGCCATTCAAACCAAATTAGGCTATCCAATCAAGATAGAACCTTGCCATTCAAACCAAATTAGGCCATAAAATCAATATGGACTCTGCCATTCAAACCAAATTAGGCTATAAAATCAATATGGACCCTGCCATTCAAACCAAATCAGGCTATCCAATGCAAGATGGACCCTGCCATTCAAACCAAATTATGCTATCCAATCAAGATGGAACCTTGCCATTCAAACCAAATTAAGCTATAAAATCAAGATGGACCCTGCCATTCAAACCAAATTAGGGTATCCAATGCAAGATGGACCCTGCCATTCAAACCAAATTAGGGTATCCAATGCAAGATGGAACCTTGCTATTCAAACCAAATTAGGCTATCCAATCAAGATGGAACCTGCCGTTCAAACCAAATTAAACTATCCAATGCAAAATGGACCCTGCCATTCAAACCAAATTAAGCTATCCATTTATAAATTCAGACTTGGAGAAGACGTTCTGAAACTGGATAGTTTTATATTAACAAGCCCTGGAGACTAATGCTAGGACTGCACAGCCAAGAGCAGGAGTGTAAACATTTGGAAATGGAGGCACTGGTTATTTTTGTGCTTGTTTTATATTTATGTAAATTAGCCTACACACCTTCACCCCCTCTCCACTGTTGGGAAGTGGAATGTCTGGACAGGCAAGGTCTCTACAGTCATTGCTGTTATTTGTCATTTGTGACCTTGACACCTGCACCACCTGACAAATACACCTGGGACAAACTATGTTTGTCTTGCAAATGTGGTTTTGAAACCCTAACCATTAAATCCACTGTAGTAACCACAAAAAATTACTTATGGCGCAACCACAAGTTATTTCAATGTGCTCAAATCTGACTTTAAATCAATAACTGGATTAAACCCTTGTGTTTTCTTCATATTATATATGCACCCCGTGTCCACAGGGTCAAAAATGACCCACCCTGCCGGGCGCCCGGTGGTCAAGCCTCTTCATTAAATTTTCAATCCCAAATTAATATTTTTTATGTATTTGTCTCTGGCAAATAACTGTCTTCTGACTTCACAGTCAAGAGAGACTGTGTTTCTACAGTCCGCACCACTAGTTTTTACTACGAAACACAGATCATAATTAGGGCCATCAGTTTGTCTCCCCTTGTTTTCTCTCATGGTACTTCACCAGCTAGAGGTCGCAAAGTCTCATGTTTGAACCTGAGGAGAACAGAAGGGTTAATAAATAGATTTGGAAGTGGAATATCCATCCATCCCCTATACCCGCTTATCCTGGGCAAGGTTTCGGGGGTGCTGGAGCCTATCCCAGCATGCATTGGTTGAAAGGAAGGAATGCACCCTTGACAGGTTGCCAATCAATCGCAGGGCACACACATCATTCACTCACACACTCATTCCAACGGGCAATTTAGAGTCTCCAATTAGCCTAACCTGCATGTCTTTGCACTGTAGTACCTGGAAGACAACCCACATGACATGGGGAGAACAAACAAACTCCTCACTGGAAAGCTGGCCGGGATTTAAATTGGCATTATCAGTGAAACTTTGCAAGAAATTAGGCTATATGCCGCAGCGTACAGTCATTGATTCTGATCATTTAATGTACAACACGTAGGCAATGAGTCATAGTTTGCGGTTAGGATGTAGCTAATCAGCCACAAAGAGGTAGCTAAACCAGCATACACAAATGAAAAACAAAGAGAGGCACAGAGCATGGTCCTTATACAGATGCTCGTAGTAAGTTGTTCCATAACTGCTGTGCAGACACAGAAAAGGAAAATTTCTCCACTTTGCACACAGTTTACCGTCGGGACACGCCACAGTTGTGGCTTCAGCAGTCAGACGCCGCTGGATGCCCGGTTGGCAAACTTACGCCGCTGAAGTCCATTTTGAGCGCGATGAAATCCTTGAACTGAGCCACGGCTGAGAACGGGCCAAAGTTCCTCTGCAGCCAGACCTCGCTGCTTTCCCCCGCAGAAACGCAGCCTTTTTACAAAATCAAAAACAAATATGTGTGTTATTTTAACCATTATATCCATGAGATACTGAACATTACCACCATTAACATTGTCTCATTAGCACTACCCCCCTTAACACTGTCTCATTAACACTACCCCCTTTAACACTGACTCATTAGCAGTAGACCCCCTTAACACTGTCTCATTAACAGTAGACCCGCTGAATGCTGTTTCATTAACAGTAAACTCCCTGAATGCTGTCTCATTAACACTAGACCAAACCTGTTAACATACTGAGTTAGTATAGAGGAAATGGCAGAGTGGCCAATATAAATGGTCTTGTAACCTAAAGGTTGCAGGTTCGATTCCCTGGTAGGACACTGCTGTTGTACCCTTGAGCAAGGTACTTAACCTGTATTGCTCCAGTATACTTGTATATCCAGCTGTGTACAATGTAAGTTGCTCTGGATAACAGCGTCTGCTATATTCCTGTAAACATACCCTATTTAACAGAATTCAAGTGTAGGCAGCAAGGTGCTGTTGGTTTTTTCTTTGAAAGAAAGTCACTTCTCTGTAGATGCTTAGAACCTTTCATCTAATGTGAAATACTGTATGTTTGGGTCCTAAGAGCAGTACCTGCAGTGCTGTTCCTGGCAAGGAAGGGGTACATAAAGTACTTGTAGATCAACTTCTGCCTGGCAGGGGTCAAACTTGAAAAATGAAGACTTATCTCGTTGATGCTGCAGAGATTAAAAATAAAGGCAATGTTTTTCATTCTTTTGAAAATAATTAAAGGTTCACAACAATGAGATTGACATTACTGTCCAGATGGACATTGAAGAGCATACACAGCAAAATGAATAGTAACAATATTAAGATACTGTCATTATTGGATTGGAACACTGTCCAGGAGTTTTTGGATATTATTTCAGTGTCAGTGTATGTTTTTGTCTGGTCCAGACAGTTTTTGTGTCCAACATCACTGTACAGAATCTTCTGTGAGGATATAAAATTTTTAATCACACACAAATACTGTTGGGGCCAGTCACAAACAAGAAATTTAAATACTAAAACATTTTAAAACTTCAGAAAGAGAAATATCCCTTAAACACAAATAATTTTGCTGTGTGTTTGACATGTGAACAGTGGGTATATCAGTGTGAAATTGAATGGTCTGAAATACATACATGGTCTGGTACATCACACAGGTGAAGTTCCCCATGCTCAGGCAAGACAGGGCCTCCTTGGACACCGTAGAGAGGAGGGGCCTAAGGTTCACTTGGAACCACATCTTGATGAAATCTAAATCCGGGGGCTGCTGATTGGCTGAGGCATTCTGAATGCTTCCAATCAATTCCAGGATAGAACCACCCTGGAAACTGGATCTCTGCAAGGGAAAATATGTATGCTACCAGTTAATTTAACCAGGATTACAAAGTTAACCAAACACCTGAGGACCAGGATTACACAGTTAATCTAAAACCAGAGGACCAGGATTACGCAGTTATTCTTAAACCAGAGGACCAGGATTACATCGTTAATCTAAAACCTGAGGACCAGGATTACACAACTAATCTTAAACCAGAGGAATATGATCACACAATTAATCTTAAACCAGAGGAATTGGATTACACCATTAATCTTAAACCAGAGGACCAGGATTACACACTTAACCTAAAACCAGAGGACCAGGATTACACAGTTAATTTAAAACGAGAGGACCAGGATTACACATGTATCTTACAAAATATATATTACCAAGAAGGTGTAGACATCAATGAATTCCGCTAACACTCCTTCAACAATCTGGGTGTTATTCTGGCCGTCAGACATGTTCATGGGCGTCAGTCCAACACATTGTAAAAAGTTTTCCACTGTGGGACTGGGCATCTTAAAAAAAAAACACATAAAGGGACCATTTAGCAAATTATAACAAAGAGCATATTTACCACAGGTTATATGAGCTTCCTCGAATGAAAAACATAAAAAATTGAAACAAAATGTCAAAGATATCTCCTGCTTGTTGTGAGAACACTTCTCTGCGGAATGTGATAGCACTCCAGAGAAAGCGCGGAAGCTTCTTCACACTGTGCCTGGAAACGAGAGACGCTCTTGGCATCATGTGACATAAAACCACCTATGAACTCCATAACCGTTAAGAGCCAGTCGCACAAATGGGTTTCGGCGACTGTCAGAAGTATAAACCGAAGCTTAAAAAGAGCCAGTGAAGTCATGAGGAGGAGACTCTGCTTCGGTGCCAGCCTGTCAGGCGACAAACCAAATGCAATATGGTGGTAGCCCAAAGTTCCTGGTCAACTGTATACCGAAACTTCTCTCGGTGGGAGGAGGCTAATGCAAGTGCCCCTGCAGTGGACCCCAGGTCAGAGATGAATTATGGTGATGATGGTCATAATTAATAATTAATAATATCAATAAATTCGTTTTTAATACTATAAATACTAACACTACTACCATCACCACCACTACTACTCCTACTACTATTGTACTGCTACTGCTACTACTAAGAAGAAGAAGAAGAAGAAGAAGAAGAAGAAGAAGAAGAAGAAGAAGAAGAAGAAGAAGAAGAAGAAGAAGAAGAAGAAGAAGAAGAAGAAGAAGAAGAAGAAGAAGAAGAAGAAGAAGAAGAAGAAGAAGAAGAAGAAGAAGAAGAAGAATGTAAAACCATTTTCACATTTAAAAGCTAAGATACATTTGCATTTGAAAAGCCAGAAACACCCTGAGACACACATCATCTGCGCTGTTGTACATTCATCCCACCAATGGACTTCCATGGCTAGCACATAAGCATGATTACATTAGCATGGCTAACACATTATCATGACTTAAATCAGCATGGTTTACGATTTCACATGATAACAACAGATAAGAATCATAATAAGATAAAAGAATATTTTCATTTGTTTTATTTCACTTAATATCTCTCGAAGTGTTTTATACTCATATCCCATTTTTAATTAATCTGAAATCAAGGAATTCACAATTAATAATTATTGCACGATTCATAATTATATTTCTTTCATAATTAATCATTCTTGCCTTTATAAGACAAATAAATACCCATACCTGAGCAGACGCGGGGGTCGTGAGGTACCCTGAAAACAACAGAACAGTAAGCCATGATTATTAAACAGTGCATTTCAGTTTCCAGGGATTTAGTACCTGCACACGTCACTAGCGTCCCACGGTTTAATCACGGGGTTGTCACTCATACATTAATTAGCCAATAACATTGGCCAGAGAAGAGAAGAGGGCGGGGAATCCCACTCACCGAGCCCTATGGCAGAGATGGAGAGGAGGAGGAGATACGAATGGTGCTGCATGTTGACTCCGAGTAATCAGTGCATTTGAGATCAACGTATACCTAACAGGGGAAAACACTTCACAATTAGTATTAGGCCATCCAAGAAAATTATGTATAAAGCTATTTATCTGGGTAGTAAGTGTGTATTTACTCAGAAAAACACTATCTAATACAGTAAATACAAATATACATTGATACAATAAAAACATAACAAGAATTTGTTGTGTTTCCCAGAAGTTATTGATATCCTGTGAGAAGGTTGTAAGAACACAAGTTTGGTAGCCAGACTGATCCTTCACACACCTATGTATCTGTTAAATGCCTCCACCAGTACAACTGTTCAACTGGTGGTGGAATTTATCAAATACATGGAATAGCTAGGATGAGGATTAAGATTTAGGGCAGTGGTTCTCAACCTTGGTCCTGGGGGCCCACTGTGTATGCTGGTTTTCGTTCCAACCACAATTGCAGAATCTCAGAATTTTAACAAGCTGTTCATTTTTCTTAATTAGGTGTTTTTAATTTTAAGAGGAATTATTTACCCTCTTAAGCCACATTATGTCAGAACCTGCTATGCATGGCATGAAGAATAAAATCCCATTGTGTTATTGTGTTGCTTTTTAAGCGATTGCAATCACTTAAAAAGAGGTAACATTTTTAACAGATCAAATTAACGAGGGGAATTAACAGGCTCCTAATTAGGTTGCTGAACACATGTGTTTAAGTGCTTTAAGTGCATAATATTTCCCTTAAACTAATTCGCACAATACAGGTTCAACTCGTTATCATTTTCTTTGTTTCTGAATTATTCTTTATCTATCAAATGATTAGATTTAGTGGCCAGGTGTCCACACTTTCCCCAATTAGGAACCTGTTGATTTGCCTCAGTCTTTATTTTGATTAGTTAAAAAGTTTTTTTAACCTCTTTACGTAATCGTCTACAATATAGCACTATGTGAATATGGGACTTTTATTCTTTATGGCATGCATAGCTATTTCTGACACAAGGTGGCTTAAGTGGGCAAATAATCCCCCTGACATGAGAAGCACCTAATTAAGGAAAAATAATAGCTTGTTACAATTCCGGGATTGCAATTGTGGTTGGAACGAAAACCAGCATACACAGTGGGCCCCCAGGACCGAGGTTGAGAACCACTGATTTAGAGGATTAGGGAGGCCAAGATAAAACTATTTGGAACCAATGAAATACTCTCAAAAAGTGCAAACCTTCTGGTCATATTAGGAGGCTCCATCACACCAGGCAAGATCAATAAAGCACAGAAAATTATTTTAATCCAAAACAAATATGTATTTGAATCCAAGGTCTGGTTCACAAAGACAACAGAATGTGAGACTAAGAAATGGCATGAAGTTTGTTGATGGCTGTCTGTAGCCTTCTGGGAAGCGGTAATCAGACTAATGCTTTCATTTTCTTTAATGTGATATATGGCGAACAACTCCTTCAAAATCATTTACCATAACCAACTATGACAAGCAGGCACATCACTTCCCAATCTTCAAATTTTGATACAATACAATCCAGTGATCCTTAAGGGGTAATTACACCCCTGATCACTTTTTTTAGCAGTAAATGAATGCTTTATAATTAATAATTTGAATACATGCCGTTCTTTCAACATTTCTAAAATATTATCATTTGGCAGAAAAAAAACTGGCAGAAAACCAGGCCCCACCCGAATCATGATGACAGAGTACTTTCTCGGAGGTATTATCATGTCGTGTAGATTTCAATCGAGGCATTGAGTTGGAAAATTGTTGCCGCCCATAAATTCATCTGTACAACATCCAGAAAATCCGCCACTTTCTCACCACCTAGTCAACCCAGCTCCTGGTCCAAGCAATGGTACTATCCTGCCTGGACTACTGCAACTCTCATCTGGCTGGCCGACCGGCATCTGCCATCAGACCCCTGCAACTCATTCAGAATGCTGCAGCTCGTCTGGTCTTCAACCTTCCCAGACACTCCCACGTCACCCCCCTACTCACTACCCTCCACTGGCTGCCCGTTATGGCTCGCATCAAATTCAAAACATTGGTCCTAGCATACCAGGCAGTTAAGGGATCAGCTCCAGCATACCTTCACAAGATCTTCAAACCCTACATGCCAGACAGACCCATCCGTTCCGCTACCTCAGGACGCCTGGCACCTCCCCCTCTTCGCACTTGCGCTTCCCGATCACGTCTCCTGTCTGTTTTGGCTCCACGATGGTGGAATGACCTTCCCGTGGAAGTCAGAACAGCTGAGACCCTGCCCACCTTCAAATGACGACTGAAGACTCACCTCTTCAGGCTGCACCTCTCCCCATCCCTCCCTACCTCCCTGTAGTCTAATTGACTATAAAATCTTATGGTTGTAGCTAGGTAAGCTGTGTATCTTAGTTGACTTAGTTATTGCACTCGTGCCTACTTGTTTAATTATTGCCTGTATTATTTGCATAGACTGATTTGCTGCTGCTTTTGTGTTCATTAGATTAACCTACAGGGTCCAAGTTAAACTATGCGGTCGCTCCCTGCACTTGGAACTGTACTTCCCTCTAGGGTTTTCAACACACCTGTTCCTGGTTATGATTATACACTTTGTTGTACGTCCCTCTGGATAAGAGCGTCTGCCAAATTCCTGTCATGTAATGTAATGTAATGTAATGTAATGTAATGTAATGTTTACTTTTTTATATAACAGCACCGGCATCTGTTTGGCTAGATTGGTTTCGGTCCAACATTTTCAAACCAGACATGGCGGCCTGTTCATGAACTTTCTCATATTCCACCCAAACGGTCCACTAAAACATATTTCTGAAAACTTTTGAGGTTAGAAATAGGCTATGTAATTGCTGAATCTTGATTCATATTTGATCTGCAACTCCTGATTTGCCAGTCTGATCCAAGTGAGTGCAATTACTCTTTGATTAGGGAGCTTTGTGCTCATCAGTCAGAACCGGTCAATTCAGTTAAAATCTGCCTATCTGTGTCCACTTTTCTTCAGTACATACTAAGATAATCGGCTATGATAAGCTTATCATGAATGATGAAGCCTGCTCATAAAAACGTGAAAAATGGCTTTCCAGTTGGAGAACTCCGTTACTGTATCTCAAACCAAGCGACCAATGTTCGGTTAACGGTGCACCGATAACATCGAATGTGCGCCCACAAGGATTAAAAGGGACTGAATGATTCGCTTGAGTATCAGGCCTTCTCTGTGACAGTCAACCGAATCCCAAGTTTCCACACGTCACAAAGCAGCTGCGTGACAGCAGAGGAATTATACCTGGGAAATGGCACCGGCTCGCTCTCTCTCTCTCTCTCTCTCTCTCTCGCTCAGCTTGTTTGTCTGGTTTTTGGCTGGTTTTATACACCCACCTCCTTAGTACCACCTGTTGTGAAAACACAACAGCAAATTAGGACAGCATGTGCCTCCCCTCATATTATATCAGCCTCTGCCAGCCGGTTTGCTGGTATGAGATGGCACTTAGATTATTCTCAAGACTAGACCAAAATTAAAATCTCACAGAGAATAAATTGGCCAGACACCAAGGTTTCCCAATCAGCAGTAGAACAGTCATGACCAAGAATTGTGCTTGGTGCCAGCTGGATAGTTTCATTATGACTAAATCTAACGACTATTTCCTTTTCATAAAAGAAATTAAATTTCATTTCAAGCACCAATTTTAGTGACAAGTATTTTTGTCAAAAAGACATTCAAATGAACAAGGATTAAGAGGGTTTAATGTTTGTTCATTAAATATTGCTATGGTGCACAAATGAAATATCATACTTGAAATTAATTTGAAGTTCTTTAAGTTCTTTGAATCAAAGTGTATTTCTTTTACAGAACAATTTTACTAGACATGTTTACTGAACAAGCTCTGACATTTCAGGACACAACCTGTAAAGTGCGGATTAGACTGACCTTAAATACAATTTAAGTCTAACTTGACTTAAAGTCTTGACTGACCTACAGTCCATATCATAAGAAACAGTGTTTTTTAAAGCTGATTCAAACTACTTCAGAAACAAACCCTTTCTTTTCTTTCTTCACGCCCCAGATTCAATATACAAAAAGCAAAAATGTGAAGTCCCACATATTTTAATTACCTTGGAGTTTATTTATTTATAATGGAATTTATTATAATTAAGTCTCAGCGCTCAGCCCATTCCATTGTTCATAATGTCAACTGCCAAACAGAGCATTAAGTTAACAGCACCGGCTCACCTGCTGTGTGAAGCTGAGAGAAAGTTGCGTGTGACACCGTCCCAGGTGTGCGCTGAAGTGACACAGGAGACTCCACAGTGCGCGGTCTGCCGTAGCAGCCGAGGAGGGCGTGTGTGAGAAAAGAGAGAAACACACCCGGCATGGGTGTCGCCCATTCAGAGCAATCGCATGAATAGAGACTTGACAATGAACCTGCATACTGAGGGCCACAGACTGCCCCACACAAAAGCCAAACTCATATGCAGCCCTATTCTTCAGCGGCATGAAGTGGAAAACTGACCCCCCGGCTTAGCGTCCTAGCGTCACACTTTACCATGTAGACTAGGCACTGAGTAAAGCCCCCCTGCTTTAGCGAGGGGGTGGGTGGTCTATTGACATTCATGCTGTCGACCATCGTGGATGCAACGTGTGGATCTTTATGATCTTTTCTCCCCTGTGTTTGATGCCCTCCAGATGAATGGGGCCCCCTGGGCGACCGCCCTTATCCATCCTAGAAACCAGCCCTGCGTGAGACTGGGGCAGGGGGGGGGGGCAGTTTCGTTTACACAAAAGTGTGACTGGAAATCATTCCACGGAGCCAAGCTGTTCTGCCGCAGGAGCCACAGCTGAAAACAGGAAGGGGCTAACAAAAACACAGACATGCTAAGATAGCCCACTGGAGCTTAGAATGCTCCAGAGGTAATTTCAGAGCAGGGTGTTCTGGGACATCCTTTGGTTTGTTCTCAAGGTCTCCTCTGGAATGTTAACCTGGCTTTTTTTATGATAGTAAAAGACATAAACTGCTTTTTTTGTTGAGAGGACACAAAACCTGCAACTGTCCCTGTGAAGTAGAGTGTTAAAGTCCCGCCAACTGCAAAAAAGTGACCGGACCTAGGAAGTAGTCCGACACGGGGAAATGGGATTTCCCTCACAGGAAAACTTGTGTTTCGCATATCAGTTAATTGTGAACACGTTTTTGTTTTTTTAAATGTATCCTCGGGCCGTCTGGGTAGTGTAGAAGTAAAAGCACTCGCCTACCACCGCAGAGACCCAGGTTCAATTGGTAGTGTTCACGAGTGGGAAGCCGGTGAGGGCATGAGTCCTGATCGTTGCATTAGCGACTCCTACTGGTTGGTCGGGGTTCCTGTTCAGCAGGGAGGGGATCTGGGGGAGATAGCGTTAACCTCCGCACGCGTTACGCTCTCCCAGTGAAACTCCTCACTGTCAGGTGAAAAGAAGCGGCTGGTTACTCCACATGTATCGGAGGAGGCATGTGGTAGTCTACACCCTCCCCAGACCAACAGAAGGATAGTGCATCGACCAGGACCGTGATACACATGGTGAATTGGTATAACAACTAAATTGGGGGAGAAAATGGGAGAAAAATGGCAACAAAAAAAAACGTATCCCCATATTTACAATAGTTTAAAAAAAAACAAAGAATGAAGCACAGAGCTCGATGACATAAAAATCTACTGTTTAGTTTTTTCCAATATCAATTTTATCAGAGGATAAAACATTTTTTAATACATTGATTTTTTTTTACAATCAACTGATTTGAGACACACATTGTTTGGAGAAAGAGGCTGTGTAATTGCTCATGAGAAGTTGTGATTTTTTTGTTCTTCTATGGGAAATCCCATTGTTTCTAACCTCTTCCTAGGTCCAGTCACTTTTTTTGTGGTAGACAGGACTGTAGTGCTCTGTAAGCATGCAGACATTGTAAAACAGATAAAGGGATGTCAGTAAAGTACATAAACAGAGCGTGTAGTATAATGGGTAAGGAGCTGGTCTTTCAACATCAAGGTCATAGATTGGATTCCCAGGTAGGACACTGCTGTTGTACTCTTGATCAAGGTCCATAACCTGCATTGCTTCAGTTTCCCGGTATATCCGGTTGAATAAATGGACGTAATGTAAAATGCTATGTAAAAAAAGTTGCGTAAGTCGCTCCGGATAAATTCCTGTAATGTAATGTAATAAAAGAAACAGTGTTCCAGGTGGACTTCAGTATATTGTACAGAGGAATAATTTAATAACAATCATGTGAATGTACGAAGGATCCTTACCAGGGAAACTTTATTGTGATAAACCTGAATAAAAAAGGAGAGCTGGAAATTCACACTAACTACAGTAACAGAGGAGGCTGTCTCTGCAGCACGTAAATCACACCGAACAAACAGGAGACTGACTGGCTCTTCAGAACATAAAGCACATTTAACAAACAGGAGACTGACTGGCTCTTCAGAACATAAAGCACATTTAACAAACAGGAGACTGGACTGGCTCTCCAGAACATAAAGCACATTTAACAAACAGGAGACTGGACTGGCTCTCCAGCACATAAAGCACATTTAACAAACAGGAGACTGACTGGCTCTTCAGAACATAAAGCACATTTAACAAACCGGAGACTGACTGGCTCTTCAGAACATAAAGCACATTTAACAAACAGGAGACTGGACTGGCTCTCCAGCACATAAAGCACATTTAACAAACAGGAGACTGAGTGGCTCTTCAGAACATAAAGCACATTTAACAAACAGGAGACTGGACTGGCTCTCCAGCACATAAAGCACATTTAACAAACAGGAGACTGACTGGCTCTTCAGAACATAAAGCACATTTAACAAACAGGATACTGACTGGCTCTTCAGAACATAAAGCACATTTAACAAACAGGAGACTGGACTGGCTCTCCAGCACATAAAGCACATTTAACAAACAGGAGACTGACTGGCTCTTCAGAACATAAAGCACATTTAACAAACAGGAGACTGACTGGCTCTCCAGCACATAAAGCACTTTTAACAAATAGGAGACTGGACTGGCTCTTCAGAACATAAAGCACATTTAACAAACAGGAGACTGGACTGGCTCTCCAGCACATAAAGCACATTTAACAAACCAGAGACTAACTGGCTCTTCAGAACATAAAGTACATTTAACAAACAGGAGACTGGACTGGCTCTCCAGCACATAAAGCACATTTAACAAACAGGAGACTGGCTCTTCAGAACATAAAGCACATTTAACAAACAGGAGACTGGACTGGCTCTCCAGAACATAAAGCACATTTAACAAACAGGAGACTGGACTGGCTCTCCAGAACATAAAGCACATTTAACAGACAGGAGACTGGACTGGCTCTCCAGCACATAAAGCACTTTTAACAAACAGGAGACTGGACTGGCTCTTCAGAACATAAAGCACATTTAACAAACAGGAGACTGGACTGGCTCTCCAGCACATAAAGCACATTTAACAAACCAGAGACTAACTGGCTCTTCAGAACATAAAGTACATTTAACAAACAGGAGACTGGACTGGCTCTCCAGCACATAAAGCACATTTAACAAACAGGAGACTGGCTCTTCAGAACATAAAGCACATTAAACAAACAGGAGACTGGACTGGCTCTCCAGAACATAAAGCACATTTAACAAACAGGAGACTGGACTGGCTCTCCAGAACATAAATCACATTTAACAAACAGGAGACTGGACTGGCTCTCCAGCACATAAAGCACATTTAACAAACAGGAGACTGACTGGCTCTTCAGAACATAAAGCACATTTAACAAACAGGAGACTGGACTGGCTCTCCAGCACAAAAAGCACATTTAACAAATAGGAGACTGACTGGCTCCCCAGCACATACTGGTGTACTGGCATCTATGATGCCTTCCTTAGAGAACAAAAAACAAGAAGTACAAGAGCAGCACTACAGGCCTCAATATCCATCAAGTACTTTCACAAACCGCGAAATATTAAAGTAAATAAAAACAAAAAGTGCACAAAACTGTCCTCTCTCAGAAAGAGACCTTTACCTAACCATTTCCACAGGCTGCAACAAAACAAGAGATGAAAGACATCCTGGCATGAGGGTGAAAGTG
Organism: Anguilla pacifica; assembly: GCA_039654925.1. Classification (NCBI taxonomy): domain Eukaryota; kingdom Metazoa; phylum Chordata; class Actinopteri; order Anguilliformes; family Anguillidae; genus Anguilla; species Anguilla pacifica. The sequence goes on along the minus strand of CM077300.1, from coordinate 6,716,772 downwards.
TCACGTGAGGTGAGGAGTGTGGGTAGACTGAGGACATGCTGGATGATGAATGGTATGTAAGCAGTGGTATTTGACTTTTCACAAGGGGGTGAAAGTCAGGACGACAAAGTTAGTAGACGACGAAGAATGCAACGCCTTTAGTGAACGCGTAATTTCGCCAGTGAGAAAGGAATGTGGTATTCTCACAATTGTTTGAAAGGCGAAATGTACCTGGCAGGTAGGATCTTTCTCTGCATGATACAATTAAGCAAATAGCATCGTGCTCTGTGGCATGTATAAAAATGCTGAGCAGGACCAGTTGACCTTGAGTATGGATCAACATAGCAAGAGGAAAAGATACAAGGGACTCTGAGAGAGGTTTCATTATTGGGGCACAAATGGCAGGAGCTTCAGCCAAAAAGACAACTCAACTGGCTAGTGTTTCAATAGGAACAGTTACTAAAGTGACATGTAGATCTAAGGGAAAGACATCAGTGAACAGGGTTGGAAATTGTTGTTGCGAGCTCATACATTAGTGCGATATGTAAGGCTAAACAGATGAGCAATCCGGGGGTCTATATAAATAAAGTGCTACATAAATTAAAATATAAATGAAAAATAATGCAGTACAGGACAATAATGCACAATTGCTCCCTATCGGAGCAAAATCACTGTGATCACTGCTTCTAGGTTTATTTCATTGCGCATTGAGAGATGCCGTTCTGCGCACCACTGTTGCATATGCTGTTATTGGAGCAGTTCTGGCCTTTCTGTTAGCTTTAGCTTATTAACAACCCGTTTCCACCCACGGAACCGCCACTCACTGGAAATGTTTAGCTCATCTATCGCACCATTCTCCGTAAGCTCTATACACTGTGATTCGTGAAAATACCAGGACGGAAGCTGTGCCTGAGATGCTGTAACCACCACATCCGGCACCAACAATCAAACCACTGATACGGTCAAAGTTGCTTAAGTCACGTTTGGCTGAAAAACAATCAAACCTCTTCACCTTGTCTGCATGCTTCGTACATTGAGTTTCAGCCGCATGATTTGCTGTTTGGACGAGCTGCTGCTTATTGACATTAACAAGCAGGTGTCGCAAAAAAAAAAGGGAAACAGACAAGGTGAGCGTAAGCATGCCATTTCTTCGCACACTTTACCTTTCGACATCGGGCAGAAAGGTGGCCGTCCCTACAGAACACTCGCTAACACACCCTACGTATACTCTCCTGCTAATGGACACGGCCACGTTATACAACAACGGAAATACTGATGCTTCATTATGATAATGGAATGTGGTGTTTATCTCTACGTCATTATTGAAAACTAGTCAGTCAAGTTCCGAACCTGTATTCCGGAGTATGTAAAAACAAGGGTGGTGTTACCCAGTGAGATAAAACGGTTGAAAAAAGTGATAACATTCACACAATATTTTGAGACACTGTCTGATATCAGTTTTGGTTTGTCCACATACTGTACAAAATGTACTGATGCATTCGTTGTTTATTACGAAAGCGTTATCGATGTGGTAATATTAACCATTTCATACGACAGTTAAACAAATGAAATGGTAAATGGACTGCATTTATATAGCGCTTTTATCCAAAGCGCTTTTACAATTGATGCCTCGCATTCACCAGAGCAATTAGGGGTTAGGTGTTTTGCTCAGGGACACTTCGACATGCTCGGGGGGGGGGGGGGGGGGGGGGGGGGGGGGGGGGATTGAACTGACAACCCTCCGACTGCCAGACAACTGCTCTTACCTCCTGAGCTATGTCGCCCCTATGACTATTACATTACATTACATTACAGGCATTTAGCAGACGCTCTTATCCAGAGCGACGTACAACAAGTGCATTAGTTCCAGGTGCAGAGGTACAAAAGAAACATACTAGAGCGAAATAAAGATTGTAGTGCCAGAAGTGACCACAGATCAGGACTCCAACCCTGTAGAGTAACCTGTTCAGCAAACAAACAACCCTGCCAAATACAAACCAGCACTGAAATCACAATTTCCTGATCAGAATCAGACAAACAATCCTGCCAAATAAAAACTAACATGCTTGAATTAGCCTAACTAGGTACATTGAGCTTAACTATAGGCTAGGGAGGGGTGGGGAGAGGTGCAGCCTGAAGAGATGAGTCTTTAGTCTGCGTTTGAAGGTAGTTAGATTCTCTGCTGTTCTGACCGCCACGGGGAGGTCATTCCACCAGCGCGGGGCCAGGACAGACAGCAGACGGGAGCGGGAAGTACAGACACGAAGAGGGGGAGGTGCCAAGCATCCAGAAGTGGCAGAACGGAGAGGTCTGGCTGGTGTGTAGGGTAGACTAACAATGATGATGGCTATACCAGCACATTAACTTGTTTCCTTGTTTGCTCCCACAAGGTAGCTCTACTACGGCTGGACATGCAAGAAACAGATAGGTTAGAGAGCTAGCACTCCCAACATAGAGCGAGCTAACTCCACAGTAAGTCCACCTTAGCTAATACGGCTAACATTATGTAGTTACTAGCCACATCAAAAAAATAGAATGCCTACGGGAAAAACGTATGGCCTTTTCATAATTCCTTCAAAATTATTTATGACATTTGGGTGTTTATACATGAAGAAAGAATACTTTTCACCCATTTTTAAAATTCAAAATCAGGCCTACTCCTTATTGATATGCATACTAAATAATATATTTTGAGAATGTATTTAGGTGCTCACAAATATGAAATGGGATGAATTTATTCATTGAACATGCCCTCTGATGTGGAGTCAAAGCTGTTTTCACTGACCTCCTCAGAAATACTCACTCAGATGAGTGATTTCTTCCTAGGCCTCCAAATTTCAAGTCTTGTGTTTTGACTAAGGCATTGCAAAATAATTATTTGTCGTAAAACAAGCTTTTTAGACATAAAGACTGCAGAGATTTTCTTGCCTGTGCATTATGTTTTCAGCATGTGTGCTGGAAAAGTTGTGGTTTGTTTACACAGGAGAAACAATGCATGTTCTTTCGTGCAAGCTTAACAAACTAGACACCATTAAAAACTTAATTTCTTTGGCTAAAATGCTTTTCGGTCATCACTATTACAGCTTGCCATTGGCATATACTGGGACAAGGGCGAGTAGTTTCTGGTGCAGGATGGGTCCCCTTAAGCCGCGTTCCCCAGAACTTAATTTAGACCCTAGTTCCTGCGGTCGAAACGCACCGAGTTCCTCAAAAGTTTCCTAGTTCCGGGGTAAAGTTCCTGCAGTGGAAACGCGGCTAGTGTGGGTCTGTATGCGTATGTGTGTGTGTGTGCGTGTGTTAGTGTGGGTCTGTATGCGTATGTGTGTGAGTGTGGGTCTGCATGTGTATGTGTGTGTGTGCGTGTGTTAGTGTGGGTCTGTATGCGTATGTGTGTGAGTGTGGGTCTGCATGTGTATGTGTGTGTGTGTGTGTGTGTTAGTGTGGGTCTGCATGCGCGTGTGTGTGTGAGTGTGGGTCAGCATGCGTATATGTGTGTCCGTGTGAATGTGGGTCTGCATGCATACGTGTGTGTGTGTGTGTGTGTGTGTGTGTGTGTGTGTGTTTACACATCAACGGGGTGGCCGGGCATTCTTCATATTCATCTTAAATTGGTTAACACACCTACAGGCATTATGCTGAACATTCAGAACAAGCCATACCAAATTAGAGTGGAAGTCAGTGTCACTGATCTAGTGCCTCCACATAGTAGCTCACAAACATTCCCATAATAACCAAAGCTGTCCCTCCCAAAAACATTGGAAAATTCTTATTATGTAATGTCCCCACAATGCTTACTTGGAGGTTCAATTTCCCTATAACCTTAAAAAGTTGTGTTGTAAATTGATCTTTATTATATATATAAATATAAATTTCAGTCTTGGCACATCCTTGGATTACTTTATTTATTGTCATTCCTTTCTTGTGTGACTGTGAACACATCTCTAGCATTTGTTATTCTTTTAAGGCAGTTGAACCTCATCCTTAGATGTCAATATTTGTTGTAAACTAAATTTTAATCAGGTCGTGAGTTGTACATTTTTTAAAGGTTTATCCAACAATTTGCTCTGCCTATCAATGAATTCTGCAATTTATATTTTACATTACATTACATTATAGGCATTTAGCAGACGCTCTTATCCAGAGCGACGTACAACAAGTGCATTAGTTCCAGGTGCAGAGGTACAAAAGAAACATACTAGAGCGAAAAAGATTGTAGTGCCAGTAGTGGCCACAGATCAGGACTCCAACCCTGTAGAGTAACCTGTTCAGCAAACAAACAACCCTGCCAAATACAAACTAGCACTGAGATCACAATTTCCTGATCAGAATTAGACAAACAATCCTGCCAAATAAAAACTAACATGCTCGAATTAGCCTAACTAGGTAAAATGAGCTAAACTACAGGCTAGGGAGGGGTGGGGAGAGGTGCAGCCTGAAGAGATGAGTCTTTAGTCTGCGTTTAAAGGTAGTTAGATTCTCTGCTGTTCTGACCGCCACGGGGAGGTCATTCCACCAGCGCGGGGCCAGGACAGACAGCAGACGGGAGCGGGAAGTACAGGCACGAAGAGGGGGAGGTGCCAAGCGTCCAGAAGTGGCAGAACGGAGAGGTCTGGCTGGTGTGTATTTTATTTATATTCAATTGATAATTGATATCTTTAATAATAATTACCTAATTAAATCAAATAGAGATATTTTAAATGTTGAATAAGTCCGTATTCAGAGTTCTGGACGTTAAACGAGGGTGTTGGCCGTTAAAACTTCTGGGTTCAGAAAATTAAACATAGTTCACATAATCCTCACTTTGCGTGACATTATGTACACAAAACTTTCTGCATGTATGTAATGTCGAATCGGCCAACAGTTACAATTTGTCCGAAGAATTGCCCAGTGAACAATGGACATTATATGGATGTTTTTGGACTAAAAATTACTGTGGATTTTGTTTGTTGGATCCTTGATGTGACAGAGACATCAACTTGCCCGTGAACCATAAAACGCATGGAAGGTGAAGACCCCCCCCCACCCCCACCCCCACCCCCCCAAACTTGTTTCACCACCCCACATTACAAAATAAGGATTTGGCATCGTATCACCCCCCATCACAAAAAAGGCAGACCACATAAAACAAAAGTAGTTTATTCTGTTATGTCCAGCAGTGCACATCAACTGAGCCGTTCGAACAATCCCATTTTACAGCCATTTTACTGCTCCGAATGCACACGTGAATGTAAACTACAAAAGATGCCTTCTTTTTATATCACCTCCCCTAGGTAATGGCACTCAGTCAGCCCATAGTTAGTAGAGCCAGGAAAAGGATGATGAACAAATAATATTTCATAACTGCCAGTTGGCTACTCTGTATGCAATGTTTATATGAGCAGAATGCAAAAAAAAAAATAAAAATAAAATAAAAATGTAAAAATTTAATTCAAAATAAAAATATAAGGTTTCTGATGGTAAACATCCATGTGCAAGTGAATTGGCTCTGAAAAAATAATAAAAATCATATTACTCGACGAAACGTAGCTATGAGCGTGAGAGACGACCCACGCGAGGTGCTGCTCGCTGACGGCGTCCGTTAGTGTGACGGAGCAGAGCTGACGCTGTTCTTTGGCCAATGAGAAGTGAGCAGGAGGTGTGGCTACCGGGACGCTTCTGTAAAAACACCTCGGCCCGCTGCTACATGTTTACTGTACCTAAGAGACACACCGGATGGGCCGTACAATACTGGGTGTGCATTCAGCAGGAGCCCGTCAGGAAGGAAGGAATCGATCCATTTAACAGTGTTCTTAAAGACCAAGCTATCACTAATAAATAGTATTAAAGCTGTTCATACAAATAAATAGTTTTTATTTTTTTCATACCACAGAACAATTTAATATCAGTGATTAATGGCTGTTGAATTTTAATACTTGACTACACATCAGTTTTGAGTCCTGTGCTAACAGACAGTAACAGGCAGATGTTAAGCCTGAACTCGGGATTCCTATAGCAAGGCTAGCTTATGTCATAGAGAAACAAGATCCGATGATATTCACTACCCTCAGAGTGCACTTGGTATAATGTACTCGTTGTTGTGCGCTTCTTGTGATGTAGTCATCATTGTGCACATTATATATAGCTGTCATTGTGCACCTGTTATAATTTAGCCGTCATTGTGCACTTGTTATGATATAGCTGTCATTATGGTAAAATGCTGTTGGATTTCTACGGGAACGTAAAGAGGGATCATTTCAAAATAAAAGTCCACCTATTCAACCTGGTTTGTTACCAAATGTGAATAAGAGGGTGTAATGTCCTCGTTGTTCTCATTTTGTTAAAACCAATGCGGGGGGGGGGGGGGGGGGGGAGAGGAGGATTCAAACTAAACTGAAAATGATTTGCTCTTACACTCAAAAACTCATTTAAGCGCCGAACTTTATCACTGTGCACATTTTCAAAACAACTGAGCAACCGCTGAACTCAGGAGAGATCCTTTCAGTAACAAAGTAAAATGTTATTCAAACCGAGGGACAAACTACACTGTGAGAGGTAAACGGAGGCCTATTCATAAATATAAGGGCGGGAAATGAGGCCTTTATGCTTAGAGCATCACAGCTGGATTATTTAAGAAGTCTTTAACTTTGACTTTTGAAATGGTGCTAACATATATTATAATCTCTGGAAATATAATCATAAATTTGAATATTCTTCCTATATATTAATTAGAAAATGTCCAAGGAACTGACTGTGAAAGGCCTGGAATCTTAGTACATCATTATAATAACGAGAGGTTTAAAAAACCATCATGTAGGATGGGTATTAATGCTACATGCCCACCTCTTACATAGATCACATGAAAGGTTTGCATGAAACACACCGGCGTACACCCTTCATAAATAAACTGAACAGAGATCTTCTGCATAAACCAGGCCATCTCTCAAAGGTACTCCTAAAATCAGAGTATTTCAAATTTTAAAAAAGATCGTTTATAGTGGCTGGATTCAGAATTTGAAATTCAAGCTTTTTAAAAAAGTGACCAACTCTTCCGCATGCACTGAAACCCACTTCAGCTCGAAACCCCGAAATCAGACGAGGAAACGTCGGCAGGTTCTCAGAACTAAAACTTCACAACATTACCGAGCGAAGACTGCGCAGTCCAAATCAAAGCCACGCTTAGCAAATTAAGCGACTCTTTCCATTACAAAGAGCTATGAGTCGGTGCAGCAGATCGGTCAGGTCGAACTCAGGATGTAAAAGTGTCGAATCGCAGAGGCTGCGGCAGCCACTAGCAGACAGCAGCTTGAAATGAACTAAATGTCCATTAAAACATCCCGGAACCGCCTGGTCAGCCGACTGCTTTTTGATCCAAAACGGCGTTAATCAACACCGCACCTGGGTTTATCAAGCCAGAGGAACGCTCGGAATGCAAGTCTAACTGCACCTTTTCCGACCCGGGTCGGAGAGCGGGGCTTTGCAGTTTTACTATGGATGGGACTACTTCAGGCAAGTCAGCGATGGACAGCTGCCTGCCGCCCCCTTCATTACGGAGTTCATGGAACCGCACGGACTCACAACTGCTCCGCCGCCTCCATTTTAGATTAAGCATCCTGGCAAACAGGCCCGTTGGGCAGTTATCCAACTGCCGTGGTGCTTTGTTCTTCATTCCCGAGAGTGCTAAATTTCACGGATTCGAGAGTACTAGATTTCACGACGTATTTTTTCTGCCTATTTGGGGCGAGCGCAAAACGTGTGATGCGTGCCAAAGAAGCTGACCTCCTGCGCCCTTTTTCAGTTTGGCGTTGAGAAGGTGAACTCCGTCGAAAGGTCAGTCATCTGAGATCTCATGACACGCATTAGATTTACAAATAATAAGGACGGCCCATTTACGACAAGTCCAGAATCAGCCGCTCCCTTCATCAGTCAACAGCACAAACCAGCTTCGCTACATGGCGGACGTTCCTCGCGACTACACTTGAAAATACAAAACTGTAACAAAACTATTCTTAGAAAGGTTACCTCCCTGATCACATCCAAGAACCCAAGAGACGATGCAGAAACGCCCGTCGTAAATGTACTAAGCTAATCTGGAAGGGCGATTAATGGTGTTGAAACTCAAGTGGCAAGACGAGGTCAAGTTATCTTCCAGTTAAATGCGCTATTTGGTTTTGCTTTCCTATAAAAGCAATAACCAGTTTTCCCACATAAATGACAGCATTGCTATACAGACAGACTAATCTGTGTGTCCCTGTGACGCACAGCTCCCATAGTTGACTGCTGTCAGCTTACTGAATATTACGGTTTAAAATGCAGACTTCCTGTACTGTGGCAGCAGATTTAAATGCCAAGTCACACCCAGTCTTTGTTTGGCTGATGAGCAAAGATTAATCTAATACAGGCCAATCTTTAATACACTTTGGCAAGCTTGCTTGGGTAGTGATACAGAAATAAATATACCCCATGGTAATGTCCTAGAGCTCTTTTTAGTTTCAGTTTTTTTTTTTCTTAAATAAGCTTTATTTGTCAATACCTGGGAGGGAGAGAAGATGAATCCACACCCTATATATATTTTTAGTTTCCTTGCCAGGTTTGCTTTAAAACAAAAAAAAAAAGAAAAAGAAAAGAAGTGATGACATCAGCCAAGAAAAGGACACTGCCACCACCCGCTCCCAGAATGCAGTGCGTTCCGCAGTAGTCCTGCTCTTCGTTCTTTTCCTCTCATTTCAGTTTCATAGTGAAAAGTTCCTTGGGGGGGGGGGGGGGCTGCTCACCGTCACTTTTGACGACTTCATTTCTCTCGTGTTTCTTTCCTGGATTTGTTCTGTATCAGGAGGAGGGGGGGGAGGCACGTTTTAAAAATACTGCCACTTTCCGAGGACTGTGTCTTTGATTGCGTCGACAAACTGCGCAGGCACCCAGTAGACCCAGTATTGAGACGCTTCCGTTGGACCCAGCTGAAACGCCTGGGACAAAGAGAACCAGCACAGAAATTCACATCTCGGACACAGCCATGGCACCAGCACGGCATCTGCAGTGACAACCTTAACTCTACAAACTCTACTGCCTCTAGTGCGGGAAGAGGGTCCTATTACAACATAACCATCAACAAACCTGTCCGAAGCATATAAGATTAGGCTATATGTGAGGATTCGCTACAGCCGTAATTAAAATGTCTTCTCTACCCAAGCACTGACTCACGTCAGACAGGTTCATCTGCCAGGATTAATCTCCCTTTCCTCATATTTGTGTGTGGTGTGTGAGTGATATAGAAACATTCAATCATAGCAAAGAAAGGGTCACAGTGGGTTTAGTGATAGACTAACTAATAGAGCCCAAAAGTAATACAGAGTTCATTAGAAGCATGGCAAGCCTCACCATCATGTGATAGTCCTCGTGACCTTCTATTGGTTCAGTGACCACATTCTTAATGGAGCCCATGGGAATCTTCTCCGTTCTCTCTGGGGAACACAATGGAGCAGTGTGGTTCAGGTTTACTATGAACTCGCACGCATCCAGAAAGCACGAGAGGAAAATTCCCGCATCAAAACGAGTACAATGGCCGACCACCACAGAGCCAATGAAAACGGCCTTCCAGTGTCACATGACCGGACTTCTTCTATACAGGAAGTACTGAGCATATAAATCCGAAAGAACCGAACCTCAATGGAAGGCTCGCTCTGGCCTTACCCTTGGTTCCGATCCACAGCTGGTCTTGCTCCAGTTTGAATGTGAGTCTCACCTTCCCGCCCGATTTGTTGTACATTCCTGATAAAGGCACTGTTGGTAAGCGCTCCTGTTAAAACAAATGAGAAACCGTTTGCAGCCCATTAGCGGTGAAAGACAAAGGGTTTGTTCACCACGCAGTACAAACCCTTTTCCCCTTTCAAATGCCAGTCAGTATGAAACCAGAGAATAAAGGCTGACAAGAAATGGTTGGTCAACAGAAAGAGCTTCAAAAGTCTAGACCTGAAAGAAAACACCACGTTACATGAATGATTACAACAGGACGTGTTTGTTTTTTGTTTTTTTGCAAAGAGGGATACTTTACCGAAATAACAGCATAACTACACACCAAAATTTGCATATGACCATTTCGCAATGTTTCGGTAACCCAGAAAACAAATTCAATTTGCGGTACATTCCCAAAGCACAATGTGTTATGGAAACAAAATTAAATTATAAATAGACTTGACCGGTTCATTGGAGACAGACTTGTGAGGCATTCAAAATATGAAAAATGACCTCTGTTATGAGGTCAGGCGCATAATTTTACCGGAGTTCTTCGATATGTGTGTGCACATAGGTGCCTTCTTAAAATACGTACAGCTATTCCAAATGACTCTGTTCCTAGCGGGAAGTGTGCCAACACTGTAGATGAAGACCTTTACTAAACACATTACAATGTACCAGTCACAAAGTAATGCAAATGAGCATGTCATAAAATAATGCCAAATTTTAATTACTTTCTACTTTTTTTATTCCGGACACAAACCAGCCATACTGCATGTCATAAAAATAACAACAGGACAAAGCAGTGATCATTTATAATATCTACTGCACATTTGCGCATGAGTTCACAAAAAAAAAAAATAATAATAATTTTTTAAAAAATATTACTAACAAACTTGCATGTTTATCAGAGCACGTCAGTATGCTACCAAAATGAAGCACGGTGCTTTTGACAAGTACAGAATATGATAGATACAGAATGTGATGCAGAAATAGCAATGTCTCTTACAGTAAATGTGTAATCAGTAATGTAATGTCTCACCTACCTTTTAAATAATTCCCTGATTAATGAGCATGCCAAAAAGACAAATGCACGGGGGGGGGGGGGGCAACTGGTATACCTTATATTTATACCAATAGCAAATAGAAATTATTTCTAAAGAAAAACTCCAGGCTGAAACACTAACTTGTTAGTAAATGTGAAGTAGCAACGTGAAATGCATTCCAGGTTCCAGGGTTGATCATCTGATATTTGCACATTTTATTCTATCGTCATTTCCAGTTTTTCCCCACTTGCTCTACTTGGCTTCTTCCGGATCTGCTCCAGTGTGATATTTTCCTATAGAGCTACTTTCTCCACCTCCCCCTTCGTGAGAAAGTTAGCTAAAAGGCGACAAGCATCGACTGCGGAAAAACAGGGACTAAGTCACTGTGACGTCACACATTGACTTCCAATGGGCTGGGTGAAAACTGCTTTGAAACCACGCAAGTGCAGTTTTCGGGTGCTGCCATGTTGAACAAATTGGAGCCAGAGACTGCGCAGTAGGGAAAAGGGGGACCCTTATATGGGCATGAAGTCTGGCGGCGTCCAGGTTGTCCAATAAGCACGTGAGATACAGTGACTCGGCAGTGATGCAAACAGTCCCCAATTCGTCCACAAAATATTACAATCTTGTACAAATAACACAATGAAGTAACAAATCGGCACATGGGGAGACATTAGACAAAGAAAAAACACATATTGTGACTTGTTGTGGGGAAAAAAAAAACTATTGACTTCATATTTTGACCATAATTGGTACGACTGACCTCCTTCCTTTTCTAGTATGGAAGGCCAAACGAGTCAAAAAATACGTATAATTGACATCTGGAATCATGTGTTGTCAATGTGGGTGCATTCCAATCGCTTATTTTATTCACCTTTTGTCTCTGAGGTCCTTGACTGACCCGCAAATCGATCAAGGTGCGCCATCTTTGAGGACATTCCAACCCGTTATATAGTTGCTAGGAGGCTCCCGAAGAATTCTTGAGCAAGGAAACACGAATGTATCCTTTGCAGAGGTATTTTTTTGAAACACGTGGCATGTAATGATCGATGTGGACCCACCTCTCCCCATCTGCCACGCCTGTAATTGACGTGGCTTCAAACTGACGCTTGAAAGAGCAAGGACGTTCCAATTGCCTTAAACATGATTCCTCCGTCCCAGTGTCCTTTCCTTGCTTCCTTTCCTTGCATCCTCCGATGGGTGGAGCTAGGAGCCAGGAAAGGAAGCAAGGAGATAAAATAAGCGAATGGAACGAGCTGACGTTGACACCGTGTGATTCCAGACGTCAATTTCATATATTTTTGAACCATTCAGCCTTCCATACTAGGAAAGGAGACAAGAAAAGGAGAAAAAAAGCAGCTGGAACACATCCCTAGTTTTGGCCGCTCGACTTACAGCAAAGTCAGAGACTGTGGTCACACCCCCCAATTCCCTGCCGAGCCACGCATTGCATTCTGGACTATTGAGGCTGCTAGAACTTCAGAGATCGGTTTGTCCAGTTAAATCGCTGATTTCTCTCAGTAGGGGTATTGCAGGAAGCCAATTAGTAGGGAGTCAAGGCAAAACGCCTCACCTGTTGTCCCTAATGGACTGAAACAAATACGACAATGATAGTTGGTGTTACAGCGAATTGAAGACACACCCTCATATTAAATTTCATTGTGCCTTCTGTGCCAATATCACCACATGACATCACGTCGTCTACAGATCTTTACTGTGAAAAACAGAAATGCTACTTTAAAAAAGAACATTAGGTCCTGGGTTGTGTTTTACATCAACAGTATGTGATTTTTAACTACTGTATGTAAAAGTGTTTCACCCTGGAGTTTTCCTATAAATATTGCACATTGGAACCCATGGAACCTGGCATTCGTGGTGTCGGACATTACAAAGCAAAAGGCTTCAAAGTTCACTTATAAATGCACGGTCTCACTTTCAGCATGCAGCATCCCTCACTGCCACAGAGACAGCATTCAAAAGGAGCTTCCAAATCATCACACCACGACTCTTTATTCACAATAGGTTCAGGAAGTGCTATTTGTGCAGGTTTATGGCCTCTATGTCAAATTTTGTTGTAAATTTAATTAATTAATTAATTAATTAATTAATTAATTAATTAATTAATTAATGCATTTGTTAAGTCCACCTTGAGCTAAGTTAACACGTCACAAATCAGATATGGAATTGGATCTTAACAGCCTTATTTAAAAACACCACATTCATCCAAAGGCTTACCTTTGCTCCTTTTATTGATGGCATTACATCTTCAGGTTTTCCTTTATCCAGTACTTTTCTGTGTTGCTGTAATGAACATGTTGAGGTTTTAATATAACAACTAAAACTTAAAATTGTTTTGTTTTTGTTAAAGGAAATCCTATTTTGTACACTAGAGATTTTGCATACAAAATACCTCTTCTGCCGTTCACTATGATAAAGCACCAAACGTGGCATTGACATGTATCAGTACCAAAAGTAAAAATGATTTAGTGCATTCTGCACTCTTACCTTTTGTCGACATAAAGGCTCCTTTTTATTTTCCTCTGCCTTTACTTCTTGCTGAATAACTTCTTTAGGTGTGTTTACTGCTAGGACATCATTAATAGTAGAACCCACTACCATTATTTTTGCACCGTTTGTTACTTTAATTTCCCGCAGTGTCTTGTCCTCGGGAAGCAGTCCTTTGTACATGACTTTTTGCATAGCAGGCGGAAGACCTGGGAACATTCGGGAAAACAGGGATTCACTCGTATGGTTGTTTGTGTGAAATCACGTAGCTGTCAAGGTAGTGGCTTGCACAGAGACCCTTACCTGTGAGTGAATGAATTCTTTCCTTCAGGTTGGCTCCCGTTCCATCCAATGGAAATTTTAGATCGTACTTGTTCTTGTTCCAAATAACTTTCAAGTCCACCATCTCTTTCCCTTCGTCATCGGCGCCGTCGCCGTCGCCCCCGTTACTGACAGCGGTGTCCTGAGATGCGGAGTTTTCACCGTCTGTCTTGGAGGCTTGATCGCAGGACGCGGCATCCCCTTCGCTTAAAGTCTCAGACAGCACCGGGTCTTCACTCTCCATTTCTACTCCTCGCCCTAAGAATTCGTGAACACTCCATGTTAATAATCGTGCGATTAAACGTAAACACTTTGTATTGTGCAGGTGAAACTCTGAAAACCACCCAGGAATTTTGGACAGTGATTACATCTAACTGAGACATGCCTGGTACTGCAGGTTAGCGCAGCTAGCAACAGCAAAGTTAGCAATGATGATTTGGCTTAATTCAGGCCAGGCCAAGCTTAACTAGCATAGTAGTTAGCCAAATATGGACGGCTTCAGACATGGATAATGCAAGCGGTCACAATATATATACCATTACAAGTAGCAGGCGATTAAGTTAGTGACATACAATCCTACATGTAACTACAGGTAAAAGCGAACTGACTAAACTAGCTAGCTGGCTAAAATGCTATCTTCTACTGCCTGGGTTACAGCGAACAAGCATGCTAATGTTAGCAGACTAGCCTTAGCAGATTTAAAACAAACACAAATATTAAAAAGAAAATGTAACGGGGGAGGAAAGGAGCAGGTCCAATAAACAATATAGTCAGGTTACCATAGCTATATCTTATTGTTTAAACCAGTAACTTATGTAACAGTGTTTTTGGCTCCGTAACAAAATCGACTTCAGAGCTAACATTAGCTATAAACCACAAAATGTGCAGATATAACATTGACAAGTTCCATATTCCCAAACGCTTGTCAGCAGTTTTTGTGCATCATACGGGTTATACATTCATTTATAAGTACATCCGTAGGCAGCTGTAAGTGGAAGAAAAAGTATTCTGTAATACCCACCATCCTGATCCGCCATAATGATTGTGTACAATTTGCAATGTGCCCGATGGGAACCTTACGCGCCTGAGCTGGGAGGCTGAGCTAGGGGGCCTCCGTACCGACCCGGCGTTGCGCAAATCAAAGGTTTTTCATGCTGGAAACATGGCAGCGGCGCTTGAGTTCAGGGAGCGCAACGAGCATACGATATTTCAGCGCTGTTTGAGTCTGCGCACTAGTGACGCTGTCATTCCGATAGCTCGGATCGTATAGCTACGGAGCCTAATACACTGGAGCACGTCAATGATTTTGCGCATAATCTATACACCATTGATCGAACATGCAATGCTCAGTGAGCCAAAAGGCAAATTGCGGAGCTGAGTACGGTAGCTTATGATCGTCGTTGTAATGGTAATGGGATCCTTATTGAAAATGCAGACAAACGAACACGCACACGCAATAACAACAGCTTCAACATTCACATCTTCATGAGTTTCACACCATTCTGACCTTTTCTTAAGTGTGCTTATGCGCCAATGCAACGAGGGGATCGAGACAAAACCTATGCCCCTCAATAAGCTCATTTATTCTAGCCTTAATGAAGTCGCTTGAAAATTTTGAATTTAGTTAATTAAAAAAAATATTTCCATAGTGCATGCGATGATAAAATGTAAGACCTCTAATCGTTATATTTTGCCTTAATATCAGTTGTACATTACCGAGTATGATTCAGTGAAACACCAGCATAAGGACAGAGGAGACTAAATGGTGGTGCTTTTCCATGTGACATATACCAGAACCCTAAATAACAAATAACACATTTTATGTATTGCTCATCCAAAGGAAAAATATCCTCCATGGAATTATCCAGAACACACACACCACATACACATGGGCAAGAGGCAGGAATACAATTTTTCCCTCCATTTTCACGGAAGCTGCAGCTGCTCCTATTTAACTATTTTCACCATTGGGCTGTGTGTACTAGCAATTATCCAATGACAGCATTGATGTGCTTCCCATCTGTGTGATCAAAAGCAACAGTCTCTGAACTGAAAGCAGCGGCAATGTCGAATACGTGAAGGGACCGGATCCGCAATGAGCCAGCTACGCTGTTACTGGATGCCTACCTCACTCTAACGTCTTCGTATTTCAATGACCAACACTTGCCTGTGTAGAACTGAAAGCAACTGGCTTACAATTTAACCCAGCTCTTTGACTGCATGATATAATGTGGCCTAAATAAAACGTGGATGAAAGAGTATGTTTTCAGTAGGCATCCCCCAATGGATTCTGTATCACTAAAGCTACACATTCATTACAAATTGTCCCACACTGCTAAATAGTGTGCTCTTTCAATAAAATAACCTATAGATTATATTGTTATAATCAATCCTTTGTTGGTTGCAAATGATTCCGTAACTTGCGTCACCTACCTTGCGCACCTTTTATTTTTAAATGCAACCTAAATGTTGCACAAACATCTGTGAAAAGCCTACAGGATTTTTTAGTATTTCCACTGCAGGCATTGTAAATTCTATTTATGCCATTAAATAAAAATCTTAAGAAATTGCTTGTGTAGGCCAACGACTGTGCTGGAGCAGAAGCCTGTCAGACTGGTCTTCCATTTGTTTCCTTCAAGTTTGAAAGACTCAAATGAACGAAATGGACTGAATGACTCAAATGACTGAAATGAACGGATTATGCTGAATGTACTGAACTCGAAAAGTAGCCTACTGAACGATTCACCAAGTGTATAGCATAGGCCTACTAATGGCTTGTGCAAGCAGAAGCGAGACAAACAAAAACAGGTCTTGCTATATGTTTGGGCGAAGGTGTTGTGCTTAATTATATGATATAAACAGATCGTAGAAATGAACTTATTTGCGATTGTTGAGCAATTAAAAGACGTTGGACTTAACTGCAAGTCTTTAGGCTATGTCAACAACAACAAATAAAGAGAAATATAATTATAAAATATTGATCAAATCAGAGTTGAAAATATAATAAAGGTAGCCTATTGCAAGGTCAAAAAACGATAAACTACAGTGAAGAAAAATGATAATAATTTGAATAGAGAAAAATTTTAATAAATATATAAATAGAAAAATAAAATTAAAATACAAAACCCCTCTGGAACTTCAGTTGGTTACACCAACAAATGTAGACTACATAGCCTATATAAATTTACATAATGAGTAAATTGGCATTTATGCTGTCTCACTTTTTATGCAACTATACACAGTCATCACCACCATAGCTTTTCATTTGCTTCATATTGTAGCTACCAGTTAGTGCCACCCACTTTCCCAGAGTCCTAGGTGAAGCAGAAAGATTAAGACTGATATTACAGAATAAATGTCGCTAGACTCGCTACAATTGCCAAAAATGTTCGAGTGTTATAGTCGTATACTGTGTCCTTAACAGTAGCTTCTGTTAAGATAGTCATTGAACCAGGGGTGAATTCACATCATGCGATAGTTGGCTGTGTGTGGGAAAGACGTTGCGCAGACTGGAGCTAGTAACTTTGCTGATTAAAAGGTGTATGTTCCAATAAAGTGCCATTTTGATCTAGTAGTATCTACGTGGAGGAAAATATTGTGTGTTCGAATTGTTATGCTGCATCATTGTAAGTACCTATGTGATTTCAAGAGTCAAGTCTATAATTCAAGTTAGTGCCAGAGGGGGAGGACTAGAATGTGAATACTACATTCGGCAGGTGAGTGTTTTATTAATGGTGACATATGCGAAAATGACTGTCCTGATTGGTTGTTAAGATTCAGGCGCAATGAAATTTGGTGTGTCTGATTTCAGAGCCTGGGGAAGTCACAGAGACAGGATTTTTTCCCTACAGTTTTTTAATTCATTCATATCTGTCGGGATGTGAAGGAACCAGATACTAAATGAACAAAAGTGTTGTAAAACAAACGTACATGCCAGACTTTTGAATGATCTATTGCAGTCGATAGTGTGTGAAGAAAAAACTGTGTGTGTGCGCGCGCGTGCGTGTGCGCGCGCAATGCAAAACACTACAACTGTCTACTGTTGCCAGCTCGCTGCCTTATAGCTACGTTTGTGGACTTTAAGATATTCATTCTGCTTCTTTTTATTATGGCAGACTTGAGGGTGTTCAATGTGGTAATCCTGGGAATAGGATTTCTGCTCATTTTCACCGCTTTTACAACATGTGGAAACATTGAAGTAAGTGAAGCTGGGAGGAAGTGGATGTTAATCTGATCTTCAGCGCTAGCTCCCTACTGTAAACGGACTGGATCACAACGCTTAGTGTGTTTCTAAGTAAACTCTGCTTATTTAAGTAGTCTACCTAACACTGCAACAACGAGCTTTAATGATATCCGGTGAATATTTAAGACGTTTACTGAGCTTGCAAATCGGATAAGACGTTACATTTTGTAATAATAACTAGCTAGTGATAGATAGTGACTTTGGCTAACTGGGAATTGTTTCCGCCAACGTAGTTTGACCGTCTGACTTAATGTGGCTGAAGTCCACGTGCAGATTTACCTACCTTTACACTAGTAACCTATCCTACTCGTTGCATACATTGTTTTGTCTTTTAACGCGCCAATATAACAGCTTGTTACTTTGTAAAACGTTTCGGATATAGCAGGCATTGTTCCACGTGATCAGATATGTCTGTTATATGGGTGACCATATTTTGGAGTAAATAAGAGGACAAGGGTGGGTGTTAAGAACGTAATACGAAGTTATTTGTTTATATACGATCTATGCAACGATTTAGTTTATAAATCCAGCATGGACGGATATTTTCGGTCCCCAAAATTATAAATGGGACGTTTGCTAAACGTAATTTAGTGTCTGTAGAGATTTACTTGCTTATTTCTGTTGCTAGTTAGCCGGGTTCACATGTTGACATTTTCAACGCTCAATATTTATTGCACGTGTGTTCTTGTGCGTGTTTACCATTACTATTTCTATCCACACCAAGAGTCTGCGCAACATTGTTTTGAAGCGGGTCAGCAGCCTCCACTCGTGTTTCTAATTGGCGTCAGCGGACTGAACGATAATGCGGGACGAATGGACTCAAATTTAGGGCTACCGCATTAAAAACGTCCTCTGCATACGTGGAAACGATGCATCGGGCAATTATAAAGCGAGTGGAATAAAGTTAGGCTGTAGTTCATTTATAGTTCGGTTTCATTTATTGTCACTTCTGTATGTGTATGGTTACATGTCTATAAGCTCTTTTAAAACTTGGTTTGTATTCTAGTTCCCCGCTATATTTCATTGTTATACCTAAAGGGAAAATCGTTTTTCATTTGCACTGCGTTTGAAATCGTATGGCATTTTTCTGTGAGAACTGAAGAAATCCTATGTGGTACAATAATATAAATAAGTATCACATATTTAAGTGACATTGACTGAAAGCTTGTTGAATAATTAGGGGAACAAACTAAAATATTCATTTTAAAATTTGTTGATGAACAGTACATTTGTGTTGAATTGAAATAATTTCTCGGAGGGAAATGTGGATTTATGAACAATTAGATTTGCTACTGACAAGACGGAATACAAGTTTGTGTTTCTCTTCTTTAATGTTTTTGCTGTTGTGATTTTGGTCTATTTTTCTAAGTGGTGTGTTAACTGAAGCCATTTTGTCTCTTACTTTCCTAAAGCAAACTGTGATTAAAAGCGTGGAAAATAGGACCTTCATAGGAAGTGGCTACCACAGGTGAGAATGAGACCGTATGTAATTTTGTAATTTAGTTTTGTTTAAATTCAAACTTCATAAGCAGGACCTCGTCTGATTTTATGGGTCAATGTTGAGCCCATTTTTAATTACACCAAGCGATTTCATGCATGCTTTCAATACACCTTTACATTGTGAACAAATGAATACCCATTGCAATAAACTCAATTTCACTGCACTTCAAACAAGATGGAATGGCTGCTTTCTTTCTTATTATGGTTTGAACTAAATGCTTGTAGACTACCTGTGTAAAACATCTGCAGTGATAGTTTGGCTGTCATGGTCACAGCAGCGTGTGTAGAATGATTACAGAGCAGCTGTCGCTGCTGAAGGTGTTAGCGGCGTACGTGCACAGTTAGGATAGCCTTGCATTCAGCGCTTCGCTGTTCCATCTGTAAAATGCTCTGCACAGTGCAGAAGCAGCCAGGCTGAGTGTTTCTGCCCATAGATGAGCTCCACCAGAAACTGTGGAACACTGGAAGCAAGGAAGTGTGTGTGATTGGGCCACAGAAGTGCAGACACTCCCCGCTATCATTGGTCAGAAAGTTATCCAGAGAATTTGACTGAGCCCTTCAATGCACCCTTCAACTATTTAAACTTTACTGTAACCATAACAAGACTAAAGGAAAGGAATTGCTGATGATTTATGATAACTGCTAATAATAATAATAATAATAATAATAATAATAATAATAATAAGAAACAAGAAGCAATGTCAACCTCACAGCAAGAAGGTCCTGGCCTGGTTCGAATCCGGCCTCGGCCTTTCTGTGTGGAGTTTGCTCTCCAAGTGTCCGTGTGGGTTTCCTCCGGGCACTCCGGTTTCCTCCCACAGCCCAAAGGCATGCAGGTAGGCTAATTGGGGACTCTAAATTGCCCATAGTGTGGGGAGTGTGTGTGCGTGAGTGAATAGTGTGTGTGCCCTGCAATAGATTGGCGGCCTGTTCAGGGTGTATTCCTGCCTCTCACCCAATGCATGCTGGGATAGGCTCCAGCACCCCTTTTCTGCTGTCACCGTTATATATTTAGGATGTTGGTAGAGTGTGAAGCATTACTTTTAACCAAAAACAGTTTGTGTACCTTAATAAAGACCAAGATTCCTCCTCACCTTCTGTGTTGATTATATTATCTACCTACAGAGAATCAGAGGAGACTGAAAATAGGGCATATTGGCTCTGTATGCTCTATTCCCCATGTACTGTAATAGAATGGCCATGACTCCTGGAGTAAGCTCTGGCTTTTTGGGGAGTAGTGGCTGGCTCGGTCTGGTACCCTTAATCGTACAGTTTACTGGCATGGAATGCTCAAGGCAGGGTCTCTCCATCACAGTTTGACCAGGATTTAGGCCTTTTCTGGGTGTATGTTTCCAATTTTCCTTTTTTTCAGGCAGTCTTTTGTGTATTAAAATGAATAAAACAGAGTTTTATACATGGTATCATGCATAGTTTAACAGATACATGTACCTAGGTGGCTGCCAGTCTGGGGGGGTTAACACTTTATATCTGATTGTATGTTAGAATATGAATGAAATAAAAATCTGAGTTAATTCATAGTAATTGTACAGAATGCAAAGAACACAAAATGAGTACAGTTTTGTCCCAATTATGGATGTGGTGTGAAAGATCAATACATATCGTTAAGAATGAAAAGTCATATTTGGGCATAATCGTGCACTCATGACACATTCATAAACAAAGCATATTGATGTGATGTTGATATGTGCACCAGATCATTATCCTTAAGGAACTCCTTCATGGTCAAAATCTGTTTATTCTTAGACCTTATCGTGGACCATATATTGATGCAATATCTCTCTTTAGGCACAGGCAAGGGGGGTGACATTCTACAGCTATAAGCCATTGGAAATATAATCTTACACACCCCCAAAACAACGAACAATTTTATATTAAAAATCTTTGTGTGTTTTTTTTTTTAAACAGGGCAGTAGTTTGCAACATTGGTTTTCTCTGTTGGATCACTGAACCAGAACAGTGAACTCTGGTGGGAAAAGACTATATTACAATCAAGCAGACATTGTAGTTGACGTCACAATCCCAGCATGCATCTGCCTTGATCAAAACAATGCCATATTGGCGGGAATTGGGAGCTTCCCCGATTCAGCGCCATTCATTTCAGTTCAATTTATATTTACATTTTTAAAATGGTACATAGTTGTTGTGCCCTGGGATGTCAAAACAAGAGGGGGCAAGGAAAGGTGAGGTTTTTTCATTGTGTCCCAAAAGATAATATAAAGTGAAAAAAATGGATTTCTGCCACAAAATGTGTCAGGAGTGAACAGGAGACAGAACGGTGGCACCCCACTGGCAGTGGATTCTGCCTGTGCGGCAACCTCTTTATATCACGTGCAGTACATACATTATGTCTTTATCATTTGAAAGAGATTTGTTAAAGGGTTTCTAATAAAGAATGTCGTACTTTGAACAGAGAGATAGAGTTGTGCACTGGGGCTTGGATCTCGCGGGACGCAACATAGCTTGGCTAGTTGGACAGTAGCATTCGGACTAAACGGGTGGACGGAATTGTGATCATGGGACAAATGTGATAACGGATTAAATAAACGTCACATTTTCAGGGTGCAGACCAAAATATGTGCAGGAGCGAGGGGGCGGGCGGGTGGAGGCGGGATTAAAACCGGTCCCTCGTACACCTCAACAGTGAGGTAAATGGGTGATGTTATAGTTTCAATACAGAGTTTCTGATGTTACTGCTGTATCTACTGCGTGATTAAGGAAAGCACTAGCTAAAGCTGATAGCCCCCAAAACAACAGTGAGCACCCAACTCCTGACTCTGTCCTTTCAGGATGACCACCCAACTCCTGACTGTCCCCTCAGCAGAATCTCCTGCCATGGACCCTAACCCCCCCCCCCCAATACACCACAGTAATCCCCAGCCCATTCCCTATGACAATGATCTGTCAAAGTCAACAAAATGTAATAGTGAGAACTGTTGAGAAATACTGTACAGTAATACTCTTGAATTGGAATGCCAAGCATTGAGAACTGAAAACATGTTAAAAGAAAGAATGGGTAGAACTGGATTTGATTAGATGAGTTTTCAAAACAGTGACAAAAAAAGTAAATGCTCTCCCTGGAATGCAAACGTATTCTCTGCTATTGACAATATTTGAGTTTAATAGCTGCCTGTGTCAAACCAACAGTTGAACTAACATTATTTCAGCAATATATACTAGATTTGGAATGGTGTGTGTGCCCTGCAATAGACTGGGGACCTGTCCAGGGTGAATTGCTGCCTCTTGCCCAATACACGCTGGGATAGGCTCCAGCACCCCCCGTGACCCTGCTCAGGAGGGTATAGATAATGGATGGATGGATGGATGCTAGCTTTGATTAAGCTAAGAATGAATGTATCTTTTGTTTTTTTAGGATGTCATTTTGGAGTTGATTCAACAAATGTTTCAAAGCTTTTCAGACTGAATTAATGTATTTTAGACTAGTGCCAAGATTAGTTTTATGGGCAGGCAGGCAAACATTAAGAACATCTATTCCATATGCATTTAGGAGTAATAAGTTTGGGAAGATTGTATTATTGACTGTTCTTAATTTTTATTGATAAACCAAGTGACTGATTATACACATTGAAAGAGTTATTGGAGTGCTTGTCAAAAATACACTCTTTCGCAAAGCACTGTCCCCATAGGTTTCCCTGACATGGAAAAAGAAAATGATGTAATGTACCTAGACAAAATTGTGAAAGTGTGTTGTGCTCTTATAAATGTTTCTGTTGTTCTCTTTGAGGAACTGTCTCAGCTGTCGTAGAGTCATGAGGCATAGTGTACTGTCTTTAATTAACTTTTGTAGGTCAACTGAACTATAGCAGATGTGTGGTTATGGGAAATTATCTTGTCTTTTTGTCAGCTTTTGTACTGTAAGTTAACTGGATAAATGATTTGTGGGTGTGGGACAGATAAATGTGCCTTTTCTTTAATGACATTGTTAACCTTTTTCAGTTAACTGAGCTGAATTCAATCAAATGCTAATAAAACAATTTTTTACTATTTTTTGAATTTTCTATTTATGGTATTAAAGATTCATTTTGCCATTAAGAAACACTTACTTCATAGCGTTTAGAATTGCACAGTCATAATTATAATAGGCCTGAATCTTCTTTACAGGTAACCTGATCTGGTTTATATTGGCCTTTTTTTACAGTAGCAAGGCAGTAGATTATTACTATCTCGAGATCTTACTGTAACAGAACCATAAAAGCCTATACACATAGCTGGTTTCTATTGGCCCATTTTACAGTTGCCAGGCAATAGATTATGACTACCTTAAAAGATCTTACTATAACAGAATCTGAAAAGGCTATACACATGACTACAATCTAATGCATTTCAAAACGTCTTCCCATTACTGACTATCTTGTTTGTTGTCATGTTTTGTTTGTTAATGATTTTTCTATGGCAGGGAAATATCCACCTTTTTTATGCATACTTTCCATTTGAAGGCTAGTTTGGTGAAACCTTTTAAGTGAGCAAAAACCTTAAGTGCAGTTTAGCATGTTCCCTGCACCACTGTTGTCCATCACTAGCAACAGCTGGTTGCTGCTGGTTCTGGAGCAGAACGGTACTCAGCTAGCAGCTCTGGGGTAATGCAGTGCCTACAGAAAGCTGTAGCAGAGTCCAGTTCTCTGTAAAAAAAATAAAATAAAATAAAAAATCAACATCTGGGATGTTCAACAAAAGGTGTATTAATTTCACCTTTCAATCCAAACGTTAAAGTCACAGTATGGTTTGTCAGTCACAAATAGCTGCATTTGTATTTGGTAGTAGTATGCATGATCCCGCTTAAGTCTGCTAAGTTTCCCTGCTCAACTTTTTCAAGACATGGGCTAAGTTTGTCACAGTTGCCACCTCATTTACAGATATGTCCAAAATGAGCTCTTAATTAATTTCACAGCAGCTGCAGGAAACATATCCATCTCGTGAGTGGCACCTTTGAGAGGAAAGCATGACTAAACAGAAATTAACATCCTCCTGTCCTTATCAACAGAATAGAAAATACTAATGCGTAACATCACTGTTATTTACATTTAATCATTCAACCCCTCACAACCATCTAAAAGGCTTATGGCCAGAAATGTGTCAGGACAGGGGTGTGCTTCTGTAGCACTCATACTGCTGATAAAACAAAACTAGTGTTATATACTGTCTGTTGAGCTGAGATTAGTGTGGAGTTTGGGCTATGTCTGTGACATTGAAGTTGTCACTATAGCCAAACTAGCCTAACTGCTAAAACTTTAATGGAGGGAAATACCTTGTGGCTTCAGAGGTAAAGCTGTGGGATTCTGGGTACTGTATTTTTATAATCAGGGACACAGAGTGCTTATTGCTGTCTGTCTTTGTGGCTGCCCTGAGGGTAGATGCTGTTATACTACCACTTCTTTGTTCAAACTAAATATTAGAGCTAGACTGTACGCAAGTCTCCTCTGCAATATCACTCTGAAAATACAATAATGATTCAAAGATATGCAAGAATTCATTTCTTTCTTACATAAGTCAGCATTTGCAACTCTGATTTTCATATTGCCATCACAGATATATATATATATATATATAACTGCTTCATTTTAGGTTGCATTGGTGTTGACTGTTGGCTGTATTACAGTATTAGAAAATGAATCATGAAACCTTTTATTAACCCCTTCTTTGGTCACAGATAGGGCCTCAACCTGTCCCTCCTGTGTGAGGCAGACAGAGAAGTTGTTGTAAAGTTGGGATTGGTCAGCAGCTCAGGGGTGGGACAGCCAATGGGATAGCAGTGTAGCCTTTAGAGGTTTTCTCTTTTTTTCAGCTTTGTGTTGTGGGAAAAAAAAATGTTCTTGCCTTCTTTCCTCACTCAGTCTATGGGAATGGTTCATCTGTAGCAATAATAATAATAATAATAATAATAAGCATAGACGTATTATAATGGGCTAACAGCGTATTAAATTATAGCTAAACCAAATTCATAATGTTAGCTTTACATGTATAAAGTCGTTCTTTAAAGCTAACTGTATTAGAAACAGCAATTGTTATTTGTAATGGGTGAAAATAATAGGCGTAACCCATATTTAACTTAAGATAGAGCTTGTGATCGAACGATAAAATCAAGCTAGCGCCTGGGTTTGTTGTCAGACATAAGCAGTTTCAGTTGCTAATCTTATGGCACAGAACATTCATGACCAGTCCAGCTGGTCTGGCTTTTTAAGATACTGATCAGGAATGTTTGGGTTTGAATGTGATACTGGCAAAAAATGATGTAGCCACACCCTGAATAATACTGCTGTGCCACGTTTTCATTTATTTTGCCTGATAGTTTTCCGGCCAACATGGCGGCATAAACGGATCTAGTCACGTGACGGTCGCAACTGTATTATACTATAAAACCTAATTATCTTTTTAACCTGCAGGAGTTATGCAAGGGTGATGTTATATCCATAAATTAGCCATGTACATATCTCTATGGAATGATGAAAGAACAAGGCTGAAAATAATACATCAAATGCATGTGATTTTTGTCTGTTGAAGATAAGATATGCTTTTATTGAACCCCGTGGGGTAATTTGTCCACTGCATTTGACCCATCCTAGTTACTTAGGAGCAGTGGGCAGCCACAGTGCAGCGCCTGGAGACCAACTCCAGTTCTGAGGCCAGTGCCTTGGTCAAGGGCAACTGCAGGAGCGCACCTAACATGCATGTCATGAGTGTGGGAGGAAACCGGAGTACCCGGAGTAAACCCACGCGAACACGGGGAGAACATGTAAACTCCACGCATAGAGGATCCGGTTGGACCCGGATTCAAACCCAGAACCTCCTTCTTGCGAGGCAACAGTGCTAACCACTATGCCACCGTTGCCAGATGTATCAACAGTATACATTTGTAGCATCATTTTTTGAATAGATGACTTGTTTTTAAGGTATGAAACCTTATTTTGGTTGTACTTGCAATCTTACAAAGACAATGAGAGTCTTAACCCTATTTTTCTGAGAGATACAGTCATTTGAAAATGATGCCTCAGTAAAAGGCGGCCATTTTGGGTGATCGTTGATAATTGATTGCTCATTAACTACTTGGTATCTGGAGCTCTAGCTTCAGTTTTTGTTTTTTTCAGATAGATAAAGAATATGTGTATTAAAAATGAAGGGATTCTGAGGAACAGGCCCGACACCCTGGTCCATTTCCAATGGAATGACTCTGCAAAGAACATTTTAAAAAAGCAAAATTCCAGTCAAATTTCTTCATGTTATATTCTGGACCGTTTTAAGGCCAACGTTTAGATCTGCATGGCGTTCCCATGGAATGAGCACATTTGAAATCCCTGAGTGTCATAACGTGTATTGTGCTTGTCTTTGCAGCCTTGGGATTATATATGGAGTGTTTTCAGTCTCTAATCTATTTGCGCCCACTGTGGTTACGGTGCTGGGACCTCAGGTCGCCATGTTTCTCAGCGGAGTGCTGTACAGGTGAGTGTGTGCGCGGTGTGCCACTCACGGCAAACGTCACAGCATTACAGAGCTAGGCTCGGCTGTCTCACATAGTGCTCTTCCCCTCCTTCCAATGTGCAGTGCCGTGAAAACATATTTGCCCCGTTCCTGTTTCCTCTGTTTCCTCTGTATTTGTCAAACTCAATGGTTTCAGACTGAATGTAATATTAGACAAAGGGAACCTGAATAAAGGCAAAACACATTTTTTAATTATTATTTCACGAGAAAAGTTATCCATCTGTATCACCCATGTGAAAAAGTAAATGCCCCCTAAATAACTGTTTTCACCACCTAGCAGCAATCTTTGATTACTTTGTTATCCGTCTTTCACATCGCTGTGCAGGAATTTTCGCCCGGGAGACTTTATCAGACAAACTGAGCATGAGCTGCTGGTTTCAGATCTTGCCACGCCATCTCTATTGGGTTCAACCCAGGGCTTTCATTTTGTTTCTCTTCAGCCGTTCAGGTGTGGCCTCACGTTTGTGATTTGGATCATTGTCGTGCTGCGTAACCCAGTTGTTCTTTAGCTTCAGCTCACAGACAGATGCCTGGACATTCTCCTTATAAATTTTCTGGTACGGAGCAGAATTCATGGTTCCTTCAATAAAGGCAGGTCATCCAGGTCCTGAGGCAGTAAAGCATCCCCAAATCATCACACTGCCATCACCATCTTTGACTGTTGGTATGATGTTCTTACTGTGAAATGCTGTGTTTGTTTTGTGCCAGACATAATGGGATCTGTGTCCAAAGAGTTCCACTTTTGACTCATCTGTCCATAGAACAGTCTCCCAAAAGGATTGGAGATCATTCAGGTGTTTTTTAAAGCAATTGTGAAACAAGCATTGATGTTTCTCTTGGTTAGCAGTGGTTTCTGCCTTGCTACACATGAATCCCATTTTTTCCCAGTCTTTTTCTTATCGGGTGTTTATGAATACTGGCCTCAGCTGAGGCTGGAGAGTCATCAGTTCTTTGGATGTTCTTCTGGAATCTTTTGTGGCTTCCTGGATGAGTTATCGCTGCGCCCTTGGAGAAATTTTGGCAGGCCAGCCACCCCTGGGAAGATTCACTCCTGTTTCTAACTGTTCTCCATTTTGGAGGAATGGCTCTCACTGTGGTTAGGTGCCAGAGAGCCTTAGAAATGGCTTTGTAAGCCTTTCCAGACTGATATATTTCTATAACTTTTTTCTAATCTCTTCTGGAATTTCCTTTGATCATGGCATAGTGTGCTTGTAGACACTTTGTGGTGTCTACTGCACTCTGATGGTAAGGTTCAATAAGAGTGAGGTTCAGATTCAACAGGCCTGGCTGCGATCAAGCCTGGCTGTGTTCAATAGAGGAAATAAGGAAGGGGGCAAATATTTTTTCATGGCACGGTATGTGATTGTAAAATGCACTGTATCCATTTAAAATATACTGTCAGAGGAAAATGTACTCTATCAGAGTCAATTTAACACAGACAATGTTGCTGGGTAAAAGCAGTTGAATGTATATCTGGATTAGACTGAACAGGGGGATGCAGCCTGTTAAGGTTATGGGTCTACAGGAATCAGGCTGTCGATTTTAGAAACGCCATAGAAAGGTTTGTTTGTTTTTCTCCTGTTTTCATGGCTGAACTGACGGCGTCCCTGCCCTCATCACAGTGGCTACATCGCCGTGTTCATCCTCCCTGCCGCCTGGAGCCTTTACCTGACCTCTGTGTTCATTGGAGTCGGAGCGGCCAGTAAGTCCACGTCTAAGCTCTGAATTACCGCTTCTGGTGGTTTTTTTGCAAGTCAACCATTGCTCTCTGGGAAAAAAACAATTACACATTGTTTCAATATTTCTTTGATATTGTTGCTAAATTCAGTTTTCAGATGTGGTTGAATTGTGTTCAGGTGTGTGTATGAATTTCAGTGTGCACTTCAGCAGTTCTACCAAAAAAAAAAGGTGCTACCAAAAATCTATATTTGCAATGCTGCGTGACATCAAAGCCTGATAAAGGTGCTTGACTACAGCGTTGGACAAAGGTTACTGTGGTTTGTGGTCAGAGGAGAAAGAGATATGAATGTTAATCATTTACATCTCCACTGAAAATGTGATACGATTTCACATCGTCAATGATATTTAATCCAGCACAGCAACAAACACGTCAGACTTCACAGTTCATTAAAGCAGCCTGTTTTTACAGAATGTTGATGACTTTCTCTTCCATTTGTTTTGGAAAAGCTGTTTTTAAATGACAGGACACCTGACATACAGTTATTAAGAAATGCTCTCATATCGTCCTGCAAATAAAGTGTACTCAGTTGGTTGAATGCAGAAGTTAAGTCAGAAACCTGCCTGATGCCAGTTTAAACACATAAACCTCTTTCCCTTGTAGTGACAGATGCTAGGTTGTGCCTCTGCTGCATCTGTTTGTGTTGCTATGGCTGACAGGAATTGGACCTTATTCCAGTGTAGTTATGTGGCCGTTGAAAGGAAGCTTCTGTGTTCTGTTTCTTCTCGGGTCGTCTGGCAGGATGTAGCGCAGTGGTCCTGAACCCTGGTTCTGGAGAGCCACTGGGTCTGCGGGTTTTGGCCGTTAAAGAAGTTGATGACATGGTTTACTCACTCCACCGGGCTTATTGGGTCTAAACTGGTTGTGGAATTGAAGATGAAAACAAAAAAATTGTATGTTATGGAAAGACATTTTTTTAAAAAAAACGTAGGTTTCCTGGTATCCCATTCAGAAGCTACAGCTGCTGGTCCAGTGTCCTTCAGTAGCTAAGAACCATGAACCAGCAACTTAGCTCTTCAAACAGTAGGCAGAGTGTAGCAGGTAACAAACACAGCACTTTATCACTTTATTTGGTCTAAATCTCAGTTTTTCCACTTCATTGCAGTTCTGTTGAATTTCTGTCGCCATGTAAAAAACCAAATCAATTCTTAATGGGTAAGCACAACAGAACGGCATTCCCCAAAGATATTATTCATGGTTTTTCATTAAATTAATCAGAAATTTCTGGAAATATGGCTTCAAATTTGACAGGTTGATCGCTCCTGACAGAAACACTCGTATTCATGCGGGAAAATTAGGGGCTGCCTCCGACATTTTTTGTAACTTTCCGAATCTGACATTCCGAGGTCCGTGCCCACTTTCTGCCGCAATTGGTCGGGTGTGCAGTGGGCGGGGCGATCAGGTGATCTGCAAATTCTCAAGTGTTGTTTGTAGTGATGGGCATGCTGGCTTTTTTCAGTGAGTCGGATCGTTTGCGCTCAGCTGAACCATAAGAGCGCCAATATTGGTCCTGCACAATGTGCAAAACCACTGCATTCAACTCAGACCTCAACTGGCCACCTTTTTCTCTCTTCCTCCATTATTATTACCGCTGCATTATTTTCTCACTGTGGTTTTGTTTATTTTTGCCCTGTTTATCTGCACACATCGTGTTTACATTGGTGGAAACAAAAAACTGCATTCAAACCGGCCTTCCAGGACCGGAATCACCCACCCTTGGTGTACAGTGTGGTGTAGCAATAGTGAGAATAGTGAGCCAGTGAGGGTGTAAGAGACAGGTTGGAACTGGCTGTGGACCTGTGTCTACACTATGGTCATCTAAAACTGTTCTCTTAGACATAACTGGAGTTAACATCACAGTTGTAGTTTATCTGCACAAATAAATTAGTTTGAAAATAAACTCTCTAAGGATTGTGTGGAGTTGTGTGTACCAGCTCTATACTAAATGGCCTTTATAAGTGATATAACCATGCATAAATGTATAACCGAAACAGTATCTCCTCGTAAGTCCACCATATGTACCCTTTAACCAAGGCAGTATGCTCATTTAAGTGATATCAATCTTTTTTTTTATTGCACACATGCATAATGCGTTTACGCTTTTTTAAATGGTAGGAGTATACGGGAAGCCATGTTTGAAAAGAAAGCAGAGAGCAGTTGGTCATGGTGTGTCTGTTAGTGGTCATGGTGTGCGTCCGTGTGTCTGTCGGTGGTCATGGTGTGTGTCCGTGTGTCTGTCGGTGGTCATGGTGTGTCTGTGTGTCTGTTGGTGGTCATGGTGTGTCCGTGTGTCTGTCGGTGGTCATGGTGTGTGTCCCTGTGTCTGTCGGTGGTCATGGTGTGTCTGTGTGTCTGTTGGTGGTCATGGTGTGTGTCCGTGTGTCTGTCGGTGGTCATGGTGTGTGTCCCTGTGTCTGTCGGTGGTCATGGTGTGTGTCCCTGTGTCTGTCGGTGGTCATGGTGTGTCTGTGTGTCTGTCGGTGGTCATGGTAGTCTGTGTGTCTGTCAGTGGTTATGGTATGTCTGTGTGTCTGTCAGTAGTCATGGTGTGTCTGTCAGTGGTTATGGTATGTCTGTGTGTCTGTCGGTGGTCATGGTGTGGGTCTGTGTGTCTGTTAGTAGTCATGGTGTGTCCGTGTGGCTGTCGGTGGTCATGGTGTGTGTCCCTGTGTCTGTCGGTGGTCATGGTGTGTCTGTGTGTCTGTCGGTGGTCATGGTGTGTCTGTGTGTCTGTCGGTGGTCATGGTGTGGGTCCGTGTGTCTGTCGGTGGTCATGGTGTGTGTCCGTGTGTCTGTCGGTGGTCATGGTGTGTGTCCCTGTGTCTGTCGGTGGTCATGGTGTGTCTGTGTGTCTGTCGGTGGTCATGGTAGTCTGTGTGTCTGTCGGTGGTTATGGTATGTCTGTGTGTCTGTCAGTAGTCATGGTGTGTCTGTCAGTGGTTATGGTATGTCTGTGTGTCTTTCAGTGGTCATGGTGTGTCTGTGTGTCTTTCAGTAGTCATGGTCTGTGTGTCTGTCAGCGGTTATGGTGTGTCTGTCTGTGGTCATGGTCTGTGTCTTTGTCAGTGGTCATGTGTGTCTGTATGTCTGTCAGTGATCATTTGTGTCTGTGTGTCTGTCAGTGCTTTGGACAGCTCAGGGACATTTCCTGGTGCAGAACTCGGATGCTGATACAATCAACAGAAACACAGGGGTGTTCTGGGGTCTTCTGCAATGCAGGTAAGGCTACAGCATGATGCCTCTGCTTTGTACCACTGTGAATTTAAAAAAGGTCTTCTCCTCAGCCATGTGTCCAACTGATGTGAAATTTGGTATGCTTGCTATGTGTACTGGAATATAACTAGTTTACATCACATTACAGGCATTTAGCAGACGCTCTTATCCAGAGCGACTTACACAACTTTTAAATAGCATTTTACATTTTATCCATTTATACAGCTGGATATATACTGAAGCAATTCAGGTTAAGTCACTTGCTCAAGGGTACAATGGCAGTGTCCTACCCAGGAATTGAACCTATGACCCTTCGGTCAGAAGCCCAATTCCTTACCCACTGTGCTACACTGCCTTCCCCAGTTTGCCAAGGAATCGTCATTGCACAAAATGTGAAGATATGGAATCAGAATCAGCATTTGTTAATAGTTATACACAAAGAACCGAAGAAACAGCATGACATTAAAGCTATTATATTCGAATGAGAAGTTAAGTTCATGTCCGTATCCTGAAACTGCAAAGTTCTTGCTGCCCCCTACAGGAGGATATGGTATTGGCTTCTTGGAAACCATGGGCCATATTTACTAAACAAACCGCCCGGTCACAAAATTCTGCGCGGTCGTATGATTTCAGTTTAGCGGGGTGTTTACTGAGACCGGTTATGTGAATGAGCACAGCCACAGCGAGTCCATTTAAACGCACTGCTCGTATTTAAGATCTGTGTTTCGCATGGCAGGAAAGCAACATTGTTCCACCACTGAAGTTCTGGACAGGTGTCAGGATCCAGGGGTGAAATGGGTTGACATTGTCACCCTTTAAATGTCGAAATGTCTAATTAGTAAAAACTAACTAGAGCACAGTTTTAATATTCAAAGTTGTTTCATTCTGTACCCAATAGCCAGGGTCGCCGTCTCTCAACTTCTCTAACAGGCCGCTACTCCTAAAGATGAAGGATTCTTAGATATAATAATAATATTAAAAAATATTCTGTCTTTTTGCAAATGTCGGGGAGAGTCGCCGTAAATATAATGCTTGATAAACGTAACACTAATTCAGTCAATAATTCATTATGGTTGCTGTGGCCATTTCAGGTTGGTAAATGTGCAATTCAGCCGTCTATAACCTCTTAAAGGAACAAAATAATGTGATACCCCTCACAGGAAATATTTCCAAAAAAAAAAACAGTTTTTTAGGGAGCTAAGTAAAAAACTTTTCTGGAAGTAATTGTTGGGTATAGGGCTTTAGTTTTATTTGCAATAAATCAAATCCTACGTCATTTAAAATACTTTTCCTTGATGGTTTTCGGAGTGTATTCTTGTATTGAGAGTATTCACTAAGAGGCGTTTATTTATTTATTTATTTATTTATTTATTTATTTATTTATTTATATTAAAGAAATTAATTTTACTCAACATGACTTTTTGACTTTTAAAGTTAGTTCAGTGTTTAATGTTAAGTGTGTCCAGCTAAACTGCTTGCTGTGTTGATATAGCCTCATCTTCTGTATTCTGCAAGTAATTAATGGAGAAGAAACAGCGAGCATTTCAGGCATTTATAATAAGCACACACCAGATTGGTCGGTGTGGTAGGCCATTTTCTTTGCAAAAGCTTACCTGGGTGATGAGAACGGGACCGAAATGGCTTCCCTTATCTATTTGGACATTACCATAACTCACTTCATGGTAGATTCCGTTGCTTGTGGCTCACTGTTTACCCACAGGCTTTTCTTCATGCTTACGTGGCTGGTCTCGAGTTACCAATGGAAACGTGTGTCCTTGACTAACATTAGTATGTGCAGGAAAAACCTGTGTACACACATTATAGGGCATTTACTGGCATTTACTGTATTAGTCTGCTCATCTCGTACAAACCGACGAGGTGGTATGAACATCGGACTGAGTGTGCCTTGGTTTTAATTGCGTCTGACTCAATTCATTTACGAATGTAATTGAAATGGCTAATGGCTACTGACATGTCAAGGCGGTTTGAAGTTAAATTTCATTGTGCTTGGCTGAATGTTCTCTGAATAAATTAGCAAAATCCGAAAACGGTCACAGTACATTTACGTCGCTCTCTCCCGAGCTCTGACAAGCTGCCCGCGTATCCTCTTAAGAATGGTCACGCTTGTGCTGTAGAGGAATGAACACCCGCTTTTCACAGACTTTAAAAAAACAGACGCAATGACCTTAGCCAGAATGGCCGCCAGCCATGATAAATCATCTGTAGCAGGTCATATGCATGAATTTCCGTTCTGTTGTTCCATATTTTCTGTCATGCCACATTTCTTTTGTTTTACCAGCGCAAACCTCTAGTGCGGCACCTTAGTAAATATGGAAAAACGCTGTTTTCCCTTAGTAAATATGGCCCCATGTTAGTAACCTGCAACATGGCAGTTCACGTTTTAACCGATTGTGGGTGCATCCGTTTAGTGGACTACCAATTAGAAGAACTTGCTGTAAATATCCATACTGAACAGACACACCGGGTCAGATGTCCATCTCTCATGTTTAGAAATGTCACTCTTTACATCCAAAAAACACATTTTTATCATTTTTGTGTTATTTGTATTGTGGATTAATTAACAATATAAATGTAAAAAAGCGATTTCACGAGGTCTTTAAATTGAGTTTAAAATATATGGATACTCAGATGTATAAATTTTATTGATTGTTGCTGATACATGGTATTCTCTCATGTATTGACATATAAAATACATTGTTTTGACAGTTTTAATGTTTGTCTGCGTTGGTTGAGGTGTCTTGTCACCGCGGTGAACGTGTCCTTTTTTTTACGCAGCATGCTGTTTGGAAACCTCTATATCTATTTTGATTGGAATGGAATAACCGAAATAACAGGTATTGTGACATTTTGTTTTGTCTTCATTAAGTGATGTTTAAGGTAGACGCTGAGTGCGCTGATCTTACAGCACCCGTTTACCCAATGGACAATGTGCCAGCACAGTGTTTCAGACCTGAATTTTATAAAAATCCTGTAACCCTTCATAGCAGGAATAATGCTGTGGATGTTTGCCATTTCTAACATTACTTTAAGATTTTCACTTTGGGTTGCTGTGCAAAGACATCATACACATTTAAAGGCCTATTTTTGCTGTTTTAACTCTCATAATTATGTCGTTGCTCAGTAATGGCTAATTATGGTGTATTCTTTAGAAGTTAATGCTTTACTGGAGGCTACCACTTTTATTGTTGATATACAGCGTTTATCTATTGGTTATATGTCTGTTTTTACAGCCATCACTTTCATTAGAGCTTGACAGACATATGGCCATATGTATGTGGAGACCTGACATCCAACATCTCACATAGAATTGTGGGCATTAATATGGAGTTGGTCCACCTTTTTTGCTATAACAACCAATACAATAATACAATTTCACTTGTGTTAAACATGCATTAGAGCATTTATTAAATAAAAAAAAAAGAATTTGGCTGCCGTTGCACACATATGAATTGTGGGTCATTTTGCCGTGTCACGCCTGTGTTTTGTTTTCAGAGGGCAACAGGAAGAGCCTGTTCATAGCCCTGCTGGTGCTCTCTGTGCTGTGTCACGCCTGTGTTGTTGTGCTTTCAGAGGGCAACAGGAAGAGCCTGTTCATAGCCCTGCTGGTGCTCTCTGTGCTGTGTCACGCCTGTGTTGTGCTTGCAGAGGGCAGCAGGAAGAGCCTGTTCATAGCCCTGCTGGTGCTCTCTGTGCTGTGTCACGCCTGTGTTGTTGTGCTTTCAGAGGGCAACAGGAAGAGCCTGTTCATAGCCCTGCTGGTGCTCTCTGTGCTGTGTCACGCCTGTGTTGTGCTTGCAGAGGGCAGCAGGAAGAGCCTGTTCATAGCCCTGCTGGTGCTCTCTGTGCTGTGTCACGCCTGTGTTTTGTTTTCAGAGGGCAACAGGAAGAGCCTGTTCATAGCCCTGCTGGTGCTCTCTGTGCTGTGTCACGCCTGTGTTGTTGTGCTTTCAGAGGGCAACAGGAAGAGCCTGTTCATAGCCCTGCTGGTGCTCTCTGTGCTGTGTCACGCCTGTGTTGTGTTTTCAGAGGGCAACAGGAAGAGCCTGTTCATAGCCCTGCTGGTGCTCTCTGTGCTGTGTCACGCCTGTGTTGTGTTTTCAGAGGGCAACAGGAAGAGCCTGTTCATAGCCCTGCTGGTGCTCTCTGTGCTGTGTCACGCCTGTGTTGTTGTGCTTTCAGAGGGCAACAGGAAGAGCCTGTTCATAGCCCTGCTGGTGCTCTCTGTGCTGTGTCACACCTGTGTTGTGTTTTCAGAGGGCAACAGGAAGAGCCTGTTCATAGCCCTGCTGGTGCTCTCTGTGCTGTGTCACACCTGTGTTGTGTTTTCAGAGGGCAACAGGAAGAGCCTGTTCATAGCCCTGCTGGTGCTCTCTGTGCTGTGTCACACCTGTGTTGTGTTTTCAGAGGGCAACAGGAAGAGCCTGTTCATAGCCCTGCTGGTGCTCTCTGTGCTGTGTCACACCTGTGTTGTGTTTTCAGAGGGCAGCAGGAAGAGCCTGTTCATAGCCCTGCTGGTGCTCTCTGTGCTGTGTCACGCCTGTGTTGTTGTGCTTTCAGAGGGCAACAGGAAGAGCCTGTTCATAGCCCTGCTGGTGCTCTCTGTGCTGGGAACGCTGTGCTTCCTGGTGCTGAGAAGGCCGCCCGTGCAGGAGGACATCCTGTCGGAAGAGGAAGGGCAGTCCTTGCTCTCAGCTCGCGTGATGTAAGATTACAGGACATCAAAGCACTCTGTTGTATGGAGCAAACCGGTCTGCCGCCATGCTGAATAACTAACAACAGAAAGGCGAGAAGACTAAAATATGCTCCATACAGACTACAGATAAGTTTACTCAGTCTACACATAAATCTACTCATTAGAGACCACAGGCAACTCAGTTGACTATAGATGAATCTACTCGGTACAGACTACAGATAAATCAACTCATTATAGACTACAGATTAGTTTACTTAGTACAAGATACACGTAAACCTACTCACCAGAGACGACAGATAAAGTTACTCTGTACAGACTACAGATTAATGTACTCATTTGACTACCAATGAATCTACTCAAACACTCTGCAGATAAATCTACTCAGTACAGGCTACTGATAAATCTACTCAGTACAGGCTACAGATAAATCTACTCAGTACAGAATAGAGATAAATCTACTCAGTACAGGCTGCAGATATATCTACTCAGTACATAATAGAGATAACTCTAGTCAGTACAGGCTGCAGATATATCTACTGAGTACAGAATAGAGATAACTCTACTCAGTACAGGCTGCAGATAAATCTACTCAGCAGTACAGACTACTATACATCTACTCAGTACAGAATAGAGATAAATCTACTCAGTACAGAATAGAGATACATCTACTCAGTACAGGCTACAGATAAATCGACTCAGTACAGGGTACAGATAAATCTCATTAGAGACTACAGGTAACTCAATTGACTACAGATAAATCTACTCAGTACAGGCTACAGATAAATCTACTTAGTACAGACTACAGATACATTTACTCAGTACAGGCTGCAGATAAATCTACTCTGTAGAGTAGTGGAGACAGAAATAAGCCTGAAGAGGTCATTGTTGTAAGGTATGTGCATAAATAAAAATACACTGCTTGTGCTTTTCCACATTAAACTATTAATGAGAAGTCTATCAGAACATTTAGACTGCTACTGGCACTCAGGAATAACGTAGATGAATGACGCATGTAGATGTGTGAAGTGATCAGCGACTATCTCACTGCATGCTCAGTTGTAATGGACTACACCCCTGCCCTGCTTTACGCTAGTCAAGATTTTGCCACTGAGGATCCTTGTATAGAATCTGAATCCGTCCGGTTTCCTGAAATTACAGATACAAGCAGAGGGCGGTGTCGGCCGTCAGGGAAGCCAGGTCAGACTTGGGTGAGTGGAGCTGGAATCAGGAACGTGTTGTTTTTGTCTGTTTTAATCCCTGGTCTCGCGGGGCTCGATGATTCGGCTCTAAAAATGATTCTGGAGGAAAAAAAACGGCGTGCCTGCTCCCTCCGTTCTGCGCGGTGACGTCTCTTCTCCCTGCACAGGGACTATGCTGCGGCTGCTTCGGTCCAGAACTATACTGCTCCTCAGCGGCTGCATGGCCTACAGCGGTGAGCTCCACGCTGGTCTCTCAACGCCATCTCAATGGACAAATGGGTTTTGAGTGATTACACACTACTGTTGAGCAGAGGAAATTCTCCCCTTAGAATAACCAGGAAAATCATCCCCTTAGAATAACCAGGAACATTCTCCCCTTAGAATAACCAAGAAAATTCCTCTCTTAGAATAACCAGGAAAATTCTCCCCTTAGAATAATTCCTAAGAAATAGGATTTATTTCTGAAAACAGTTCGGCATTTACACGCAGCAAAATGGGCAAGCCCAAACTGAAGAAAACGGGGGCAGGCCCTGCTTTTTATTAGCCAAACGTGTTCTACCAGTAACATACACAATTATATGTCTGATTGGTACATGGTTATATATTATTATATGTTATATTACTGGAATTTAGCAGATGCTCTTATCCAGAACGACTTGCACAACATTTTACATTGCATTTTTTTACATTGCATCCATTTATACAGTTGGATATATACTGAAGCAATGCAGGTTAAGTACCTTGCTCAAGTGTACAACGACCATTAGTGTCTAATTAGTGTCCCTACCCATTATACTACACTACACTGGTTAATACATAAGCATATGTAAGATCTAAAAAAAGAGAATGATTGGCTGTGTCTCATCATATAGTCACTGCGCTGATGGGTCGTCCCGTGTTGTGTGTGTGTCGTCACCCCCCCCCCCCCCCCCAGGTTTGGAGCTGTCCTTTTACAGCGGGGTGTACGGGACGTGCCTCGGGGCGACGGCGCACTTTGGAGATGCAGCCAAAGGCCTGATTGGGCTCTCTGGGATAGTGGTGGGGGTCGGGGAGATCCTCGGTAAGTTTGGGGTCTCCAAGCGACCGGGAAATGAAATCTTCGGGGTCGCCAGAGAACTCAAATTACTGCACTGCATACACAACTGAATGAATGAATGAATGAATGAATGAATCTGCAATGTGATGTCTGAGAAAATGCACTGAATGAACAAATGAATAAGATCTGAACAATGAAGGCCTGCTCAGGAGTAAAAGTCATTAGTCAATGAGACAGTTTCAGGAGGTTTTCATCGCAAGTTCTGTTCAGTGTGAACAACTGAATTTTAGATCACATGCTGGTGTCTCTGATATTCAGAAGGTCAAATGTTGAGTCCAGAGTAAAATACCAGACAGATCCGCTCAACCTATAAAACTCTTTTTTATGGAAACTTTTTTATGGAAAAAGCCATTTATTTTTAAAATTAATTATTTCAATGTGGATTGTGTGGTCTACTCAGTAACATTCGAATGGTTTTTTGGAAAACTAGCCAGTCTTATCTGAACCACAATGTCTGCTAGATACACATCTGGATAAACGGAATATTATTTAGAGTACGAGATACAAAACATACACGTGTGGTATACTGTATACACAGGTGTGTGACAGCAAGTGTGAGGGTTAAGAGATGCAGGTCACTTTGGGTGTGAGTGTTGG
Source organism: Anguilla pacifica (assembly GCA_039654925.1). Taxonomy (NCBI): domain Eukaryota; kingdom Metazoa; phylum Chordata; class Actinopteri; order Anguilliformes; family Anguillidae; genus Anguilla; species Anguilla pacifica. The sequence goes on along the minus strand of CM077300.1, from coordinate 6,677,401 downwards.
GGTTCGGGTTAAGCGGAGGGGTACCGTTGCTGTTCTCCCATGATGCATCGGTGGCCGGTCTCTCGCCCTCCCAGGTGGAGGCCTGTTTGGGCTGGTGTGCAGGAACAGCCGTCTCAGACGCACGTCCGTGGTCTTCCTGGGCATGGTGGTGCACTTCGTCGCCTTCTACCTCATCTTCCTCAACATCCCGGACGACGCCCCTCTGGTGACGAGCAGCGTCACGCAGCACGAGCCGTACCTGCTGCCCAGGTTCTCCACCTTTTTCACCTATTTTAGTGTCCTGAAGTAGTTTTCTGAAAGTTCTAATAAAACCAGAGAGCGGAGGAGAAGGCTACATTTGAAATAATGAGATTTGAACTTGAGCCTTTCTAGTGCATCTGTTTTGCCCTCCTGTCGAGATGATCATAGGTAGATGAGTGAGCACAAGATCAAAAGAAAGTTTGGTGACAAAAAATGTGTGTCTGTGTGCATGTGTGTGTGTATGTGTACCTGTATGTGTGTGTTTGTGTGTGTATGCGTATGTGTGGGTGCGTGTGTGCGTGCATGCGTGTCTGCTCGTATGTGCATGTGTGTGTGTGTATATATGTGTACGTGTGTGTGTTTGTGTGTGTGTATGTGTACCTGTGTGCGTGCATGCGTGCATGCATGCGTGTCTGATCGTATGTGCGCATGTGTGTGTGTGTGTATATATGTGTACGTGTGTGTGTCCGTGTCTGTGCATGCGTGTATTTGCGTGTGTGTGCACGTGTGTGAATGTGTATGTGTGTGTGTGTGTGTGTATTCGTGCATGTGTGTTTGTTTGTGTATGTGTGTGTGTGTGTGTGTGTGTGTGTGTGTGTGTGTTTCTGTTCTCCAGCATATCCATTGCCTTGCTGTGCAGTTTCTTGCTGGGGCTGGGGGACAGCTGTTTTAACACCCAGCTCTACAGCATCCTGGGCTGTGTGTATGGAGAGGAAAGTGCACCTGCCTTCACCATCTTCAAATTCATCCAGGTAACAGCACTCACCTGTGGGCTCAGAGCCAGCTACAGGGAACAGTCAGACTGACACCTCACTTCTTGATATGGTCGTCAAATATACACATTATTGTACAAAAGTACACACTGTGAAATATATTTATGTTTCTGAATGTCATTTATTATACTCATTATTATTATACTGTATGTTGCTGTGTATTCCATGTCCTTAAAGTTGATCCCTGGGCTTTTTCTCTGAAAAATGCTCAGGGCCGGGTTTACTAAGGACATGGTCACAGTTCAAAAACATTTTGTGTATTGCGACTCCGTTGGCAAATAAATTATGACTAAATTAAAACTTTGCTACAACATAAGTCAAGCAAGACACCGGTCCAGCCAAGAAAAGAACCGTTTACAAATCCCACTGTCAAACACAAACACACATACCCAGGGTACCACGTAGTGACACCCCCATCATATGTTTTCTGGCAGTTATGAATATGTAGAATGTGTGATCTGAGGTTGTCATGGCGGTGGTGTGAAATCAGTGAAGAGAAAGAGATGTTTGTTTTCAGGTTACTGTCACTTCCTGTCACAATACCCAAGATGGATGAAGGAACCAGTCAGATATAATAATATTACGCAGAATCATAGGATAAAGAGACACAGCTATGAGCTCTCGTGACAGCGAAGCGAAATTGAAATTTTTGACTTCCACAATCCTGCAGCTATAGGTTGGAATTTGAAAGGTGACCCAATTTCAGTGAAATATATATATATTTACACTAACATCAAAGAGACAGACAGCACTGATAGTCAGCTACCCCCAGTTTAATAATAGCAAGGTGATAATCATAATTCTATTGTCACTGTGTAGTTGTGCATGTGTGTCTGCACATATGTGTGTGTGTGTGTGCGTGTGTGCATGCGTTAGTGAGCCTGTGTGTGTGTGTGAGTACAGTATGTGTGGGTTTGTAAAGTAATTGTTTCTGAGTCAGTGTGCTGCAGCCGGGGAAATGTATTGTGTAAAAAAGTGGTAGTGGGTCTTAGCTAGCCTGTGCTAACGCTACATTAACACCCTGCTGAAGCTGCAGTGGTTCTGGGTTTAGTTAGCCTGCGCTAACACTACATTAACGCCCTGCTGAAGCTGCAGTGGGTCTGGGTTTAGTTAGCCTGCGCTAACTCAGCATTAACACCCTGCTGAAGCTGCAGTGGGTCTGGGTTTAGTTAGCCTGCGCTAACTCAGCATTAACACCCTGCTGAAGCTGCAGTGGGTCTGGGTTTAGTTAGCCTGCGCTTTGCTAACGCTGCATTGATGGCCTGTTTCTCTCTCAGTCCATATGTGCAGCCCTGGCCTTCTTCTACAGTGGATACCTGCTCCTCTCGTGGCAGCTGCTGCTCATGGTGCTGCTAGGATTTGTGGGAACTCTCTGCTTCTTCCTGGTGGAGAAGATTCAGAACCTGACCGAAGCCTTGGAACAACCGTAACCGTCCCGGACATCTCATCTCATCCATTCACTTTCCGTTATACGGGGCCAAAATTTGGTAACGTCTCAAAAGAAGGATATGCACTATTTTATATCAGCTTTAAATGAAGTAACTCAGTGCAATACACAAATAATATTATTATACGAGTTATTTATGTGTTAAGCAAACGGTCACTTGAGAAAGACTGTACATTTCAGTTTAATCTTTGTACATTTCAGTTTAATCTTTGTTAGGCTCATCATGCTGGCCTTCCTTGTACATTTTTCTCAGGGCTGTATAAGAATCATGACCTTTCTGCACCAGAGACAGTTTTATGCTCTAATAGTACTTTAACGTCAGATATTATTGGGACAATCACATAATAAAAATTATACTGTGTGCAGGAAGATATTTTTTACTTTAATGGATTTTGACAGTTATGATAATTTATGATTGTACTTAGCAAGTAAGTTATGGATATGTCCAGCTATTCATGTTCTGTGAATATACAGATGAAAGTCAGTTTGGCACCAAAGACACCTGACAGTAATGGAGGCAAATTCACTATGAATTTCACTGTTCAATTCCTTTTAATTACTCCAGGAAAACACATTCTGAGGTCCTGATGATTTTTACCAGTGCAATTGCTATATACAAGACATAACTTCACAATGATAACTTTACTACATAGTAATACATTTCACTACAACAATCAGTACCATTTCAAAAAAGAAATACCACAAAAATAAAGGAACATTTTTCGCAGTTCTTTTACACAAGGTCACAAGGTAAATGTAATATCACAATTTATGCCATTCGTTTTTGTTCACTGTAATGCTACAAGTCTAGATCAGAGTGAACATTTTAAAAATGTTTGTTAGTTATGCTTATTTTTATGACAGTATAGAGAGCTTCTTAAAGTGTGACCAAAATAACATTTTAATTTGGTGTTTCATTTGTTTAATCTACTGACATTGGCCTCGATGGCTTATTTGTGTTTATTCATGTTAGTGTTCTGTAATACTGACATTGGTGTTTTTTATTGTGTTTTTTTGTGTATTTTTACACTTTTATATTGGAATAAACATGTATGCCATTTATTTAAATACATTGAACTGTCCTGATTTGGTAAATCCTCTAGGTGGCAGCATAACACCTGCAAAGCATGTTGTGTAACCCATACATGAGACACTGACACTTCGCTGTAACATGTTATTAAGCTGTATTGTAGACTGATTAGCGGAGCGATTGTTGGCTGTGGCGCAGTGCAGGGCCTCTTCTCCCTTTGTGTCACAGGTGAGGCATTCGCTTCCCCTGCCGCACTTCTATTATAACGCGGCCTATCTGTGCTGCTAGTGCTGTGTTGTTCTCCATATGATGGGCACTGTTGTGAGTCGCCGCGGCAAAAGTGTTTGCAAGTGACAAAATTTCATATTGTAAATTTGTAGGGCATTTGCTTATTGCACGAAGTGGAAGGCTAGTAGGCCTACTAACAGTGTGATGTTATAGGCACTTCACAACCCTGATAGATTTCAGGTTTTCTTAAGGGGAAGAAGATAATCTAATGACAGGGCTTAGGCAAAGGTATGGGCTATAAAACAGGTATGGGGCGGCTGTGTAACACAGTGGGTAAGGAACTGGGCTTGTAGGTTCGATTCCTGGGTAGGACACTGACATTGTACCCTTGAGCAAGGTACCTAACCTGAACTGCTTCAGTATATATTCAGCTGTATAAATGGATACAATGTAAAATGCTATGTAAAATGTTGTCTAAGTCGCTCTGGATAAGAGCATCTGCTAAATGCCTGTCATGTAATGTAATGTAAACAGCTCTGTGGATGAGATATGGACATTTTGATGAGACTTTAAATGAACAAGTGTGTGTGTGTGTGTGTGTGTGTGTGTGTGGTGTATATGTGTGTGTTTGTTTGTGAGTGTGTGTGTGCGTGTGGTGACACCCTCCCTCGCCCCCCAGTGGTCATCTCTCTGTTCCGCTGCTGTCCAGGCCCCTCAGTGGGTTGCTATGGAGACGTGTGCCCATCACTTTACGGAGCAAAGTGGCCGGCTCTGGCCAGCCCAGCTGCAGCCCCCTTCTCAGGGATATTAAAGCCATACGTTCACAGCACTCTGCTCTGTCAGGTGATGCAGCACCTGCACCTCACACAGATCCCCAGCCACTCAGCTTATACCCAAGACAGGCTGGGCCTTGTGAGTCACTGCAGGTTTGAGACCTGGTTGTGTCATTGGCTGACTACGCCCTGGAATCAGCATTGGCAGGATGTAATTGGCCCACCCTGTTGTCAGATAGGGTAGGTTTAATTCCACCAGGGTTCCATGGGCTACCACTACATTAGTTTCTACTAACTGTGTGTCAGGACTCCTAGCTGTCATTAGTGAGAATTATAGGACAACCTCTCCTCCAATGAAGACTTCCTGTGTTCACCGTAAGATAAGCCTCTCTTCCAATCAGTACTTTCTATCTTCACAGTAAGGTAAATCTGTCTTGACAGTAAAATAAACCTCTCTCCCATCACCACTTTCTACGTTCACAGTTAGATGAACTTCTTCAATTAGCATTTACTATGTTCAGTCAGATAAAATCTCTGCTGCAATCAATACTACAGCAAATTTATAGTAAGATGTTGAGTGTTAAATAGAGTTCATGTGGCTCCTGCTGGGCTCACATGAAGTCTGTATACCCCTTCCACAATGAAGCAAAGACTCAGGTAAAACTCATGTTTGCTGTTTTTGTGGTGAAAGGGTCAACCCACATTATCCAACCCGGGTCCAGGAACCCTGCTCACGACCTGGGATTTACGTGGGTTGGGCATGTCTCAACTTCGGTATGAAAGGGGGGATACGGGTTACTCTGTTTAGCACGGATAGCTGACCAACCCTCAATCTTGTCATGTGTTTTACTGGCCCAAATTTCCTCGGTGCTCTATGTGTTTCAGTTGCCCTCATGCAGAAAACAATGTTCCGAAGCTTTTATACAAATTATGAAATCCATATTGATGTGAAGGTACACTATATGACCAAACATGTCTGGATACCCCTTGGTCTGGGGCTGTTCATGGTTTGGGCTAGGCCCCTTAGCTCCAGTGAAGGCAAATCTTAATGGTTCCACATACAGTCACATTCTAGACGATTCTGTGCTTCCCCAACAGTTTGGGGAAGGCCTTTTCTATTTCAGCTAGACAATGCCCTCAGGGCATGGAGGGCGGTCCATGTAGAAATGTTTTTTTTTTTTTTTTTTTTTTGAGAACGGTGCGGAAGAACTTGACGGGCCCGCACAGAGCCCTGACCTCAACCCCATCCAACACCTTTGGGATCAATTGGAAAGCCAATTGTGATCCAGGCCTAATCGCCCAATCAGTGCCCGTCCTCACTAATGCTCTTGTGGCTGAATGGAAGCGAATCCCCACAGCCATGTTCCTAAATATAGTGGAAAGCCTTTCCAGAAGAGTCGAGGTTGTTATAGCAGAAAAGTGTGAACCAACTCAATATTAATGCCCATAATCCTGGATGAGATGTTGGATGTCAGGTGTCCACATACTTTTGGCCATGTATATTAGAACAAAACTCCTCAGGAATGATCTTAATTTTTGCTAGCTAGATTCACAGCTATATTTGTGCAAGAAGAGGATTGCTTAGTTGTAAAAGGCAAATATGTAATAGTGTATATTAAACAACAAATAAATATATTACTTAAAATTATTTTTGACAGTTTCCACAAAGCATTTGTAGCATTTGGAGCACATCACTGGGCTATTGATTCAGGAGTTAGCATAGTGAGTTTAGCCAGCATAATGGCGAACTATATTATCCCTGTTAGCTAACTGGCTACATAGCTGTATTAGCAGGAAAAAACCAAACTACTACAGAAATACATTTGCAGACCCAGGTCTTGTGTGAACAGCGAGGACCTAGTACTTACCCATGACCATAGTGTGGTGTGAATTGGCAAAACGTTGAACCTGCATTCAGTATCCCTTGTCAACCCAAGGTTTATCGTTTGAAAGAGTTATTAAGAGTTTATTAAGGGGCTGCTGGGTAGTTCATTCTGTTAAAGCCCCACACTGTGGTGCATGGATGAGCCTCATGGTCTGGGATTGAATCTGGACTGGGCCCGTCTGTGGCTGATAGCTCCATAGGGCGACGTGTAATGGCCGATTGTATCACCCAGGAAATGCGTTTCATTGCTCTTCAGCGACCCCCACTGGTCGACTGGCTGCCCATGTATGAAAGGTCTCCTCCGACCATTCTCAGTGCAAGCTTAGCTGTAGTCTGTGGTGTAAAAAAAAGCAGGCGGCGGCACCAAGTGTTTTGGAGGAGAAACGCAGGCTCGACACTCTCCAGTGAGGTTCCCACGTAAACACGACTGCGCTTGCAGATAAGTGGAACATTCCAGATTTGGGCGGGAATTAGACATGTTCAGCCCCACGTTGGATGCTAAATTTATTTTTAAAAGAGTTCAGTTAATGCTGAAGGTTTTACCGTGGAATGTAAAACAATGTACTTAGTGCCTGAGAGGAGCAGAACAGTGCTAAACCCAGGGGCTCCACCTCCATGTTCACATTTGGGGAGAAATAAGATGGCCTTACCGGAAGGATGACTCTAGTGGACTCTGGTGGACTCTAGTAAATATGGGTTCCAGCGTTCATTGTTTTCCAGGGCCGGATCATGGTCCTGTGTCTTTTGGAGGCCCCCTGCCCCATAACCCCCCGCACCCCCCAGACAACAATATTAAATGATAGCCACTAAACAGTGTGCTAGTGTGTAACAACACCACAACGTGCATTTAGCATACTTGTTCATTTGGGCTAGCTAATAAGCTCTCAATGAGCTTTTTATTCCCACGGCCACAGCATCCCATGTTTTGAACAACTCGTAGTTTTGAACTAATAGCACTAATAGTTAGCTAGGTAGTAGCTTTGATTTAAGCATTGTGACTGGCATGCTGTTTTATCATTTATTCAACCCACTGTAGCTAGCTACCCCTTTATCTTATACCCTTTTCACACAGATGACCCGTGAACAAATGCCACCTAACTAACTAGTTAAGTTGTGTGCCACCTAACTAGTTAGACAGCTGAGTTTTAGGCCGATAGTTAGTGAACTTGCTGGCTTTTTAGTGCAGCTAATTTGGTTGTAAGGGCAGCTAGCTGGCAAAAATGGCAGCTAGCTAATTCAGTGGCGTAGGTTTTGTTTGAACATTGGGGGAACACATTAAGTTGGGGGTCTGGGGGTCCTCCCCCATGAAATTTTGAGCTTTGAAAAAGAAAATGCAAAAACAAAAAGGAGCAGCCCTGAGGTGCAAATGCAACATACAAAAACAAAAAAGAACGGCCCTGTGGTGCAGATGCAACATGCAAAAACAAAAACTAGTACATACAAAAACAAAAACTAGTAGCCCCGAAGTGCAACAGTGCACTTCGGGGCTACTAGTTTTTGTTTCTGTATGTTGCATCTGCACCTCAGGGCTGCTTGTTGTTGTATGTTTCTGTTTTGCACTTCGGGGCTACTAGTTTTTGTTTTTGTATGTTGCATCTGCACCTCAGGGCTGCTCCTTTTTGTTTTTGCATTTTCTTTTTGTATTTGTGTTTTGCACTTCAGGGCTGCACGTTTTTGTTTTTGTATGTTGCATCTGCACCTCAGGACCACTCCTTTTTGTTTTTGTATGTTGCATCTGCACCTCTGGGCCGAAAGTTTTTGTTTTTGCATTTTCTTTTTGTTTTTGTGTTTTTCACTTCAGAGCCACCGTACAAACGTTCATCATAACAGAATGTGCGTCAACGTGCGTTAAAAAAATTAGTGGCGTTAAAACAAATTTGCGTTAACGCGTTGTTATCGCGTTGACAGCCCTAATTTATTTATTTAATTTTGTCCGAAATATTCCTCTATATTTCTCATGTAATACAACTGGTAACTTTTAATGATTAATGAGTTTATGATAATTTAAGTCTTCCTGTCTAATGAGAATATTTTTGATTAAACTCATTTTAATCTTACCGAAGTCTCCGAGTATTATTGAATGTACGTCTTCTTGTAGCCGAAAAGCAGATAACGATTGACCACATTCAGACTTTTAGTTATAACTGGGCAGTTAAATTCCAGATGTAGTTGTCAGACGTGGGTAACCCGGCTTCAAAGAGTAAAAAGACTGACCATGTATTTGCTCCACCAACATGCACTACACCAGCTGATTCTAAAAAGCATAACTCTTCAGTATGATAGGAGAACTAATTATTGTAATCAGCTGGTTTAGTGCATGTTGGTGGAGCAAATACATGGTCAGTCTTTTTACTCTTTGAAGCCGGGTTACCCACCTCTGGTAGTTGTATACCAAAAAAATCATAGTTCCTCAGGAAATTATGCAACAATGAGACACGTTAAATTTTTAATAGGCTTAATAAAATGAGGCAAAAAATTTTCTTTAATCCAACATTCAAAAAGAAATAAATTAAATTATACAAAAAACTACAATCAAGACAATCAAATTTCTTCAGCCTTTAATGGTGAAATTTAATTCCACTGGCCATGGCACATTCTGCCTGATAGCAGCTGAAGCCTCATTATTTTCCAAGATCCTGATGATGACCTTTAAAACAGAAAACACAAGTCACTAGTCCCCTTTTCCACATCACTGTTATCGTTTATCATTTAACCAATATCAGTCAGCAATAACTTGGCATTCACATCTTACTTCTTGAAGTATGTATGACATAAAAGAGGTAGTCGATCATGTTGGATTCATCTCTGTCAATTTGTTCTTGAACACTGGTGGATGCTATCAGCTTCATGAGCTTGACAGTCCAAAGACTGACCAAATGCACATATTTAGAGGTGGGGGGGGGGGGGGGGGGGGATTTACAGGAAAAGGGGATGAAAGGAAATGAGGGAGGGGTGGAATGAGGGAGAAAGGGGACGGAAAAACAACTGAGCAGAAGAGGGAGTGCAGTGACGAGAAAATGAGGCCCTGTGGAAGGTGGAGCTACCCTGAGGCAGCTTTTCATTGGTTCAATGCCCATGATTGACAGCTCACTGTATCTCCTCCCTCTTTGGGGTTAAAGAAAACCAGCCATCATTGCTGAGTCATTGGACAGCTTATTCCAGGTTCCTCTTTCCGCCATCCTCCCTCCATCTCTTCTTTCCTCTCATCATCTCCTTTCCTTTCCTCTTTATCTCTCTATCCTATGCCTTTCTGTCCAAGAGATTTTATTGGAATTATCGACACTGTAATTATAAGGAAGGTCAGAGGTCATAGGTCAAAGCTCATAGGTGACAGTGTAAGAATATCCCATTGATTTAATTGAGATGTAAAAAACACTCCAAACGGCTGCAAACAACCACCGTAACATAGAGAAGCTGACACCCGGTTTGTATGAGAACTAATATTTATTTACAGACAGGAAAAAGCTTACAACACAAAACTAGGAGCACAGCCCAGCTACAAGTCCCGTGTGCTCCCCAGCACAGGTAAAGCAGAATGAGAAATCGGAGATCGAGAGATGGCTCCTTCTGACGAGGTCCTTATTTAGGGAAAACATCACCTCAGAGCTCCGTGGATAGGTCTCCCGCAGGTGAGCGCAGTTCCCTAAAACAGACAGACCGACCATACTGGCAAACAGCACCCATATTTGGGGTAGAGGGATGTAACAGGCTATAATAGCTGAAAATACATCACATAAAAGCAAAACCTGATTGCAAGATGCCCTTAGAGCATTAATTTTTTTTCCCGCACATGAAAGGTTTTGTTCCAGTGAGTGTGAAAATGCTACTATCTTACTCTGAAGTGGGGGAAACTGGGTTTACCCTAACCCTAACCCTGGTGACACAATTTATGAGAGCAGCACATACATTTGGGCAAAGATTGAGCAGAAGGCCGAGTTCAGCGGCATTTCCCCCAAGTGTGAATTCCAAGTTCACTGGATGGAAAAACTGTTGTAATCCTTTATTAAAACAAAAGGCATTTCTTAATTTAAAAAGTGTGTAATCTCATATGAATGTACATATATAACACAGGCTGGTAACAGAGCTGGGGTTTTCGTTTGTTTTGATTTCAGTGCTGTACTTTGAAAAATGCTCATTGTTTGCTTTGGTGATAGTCATTAAGTTCATGCCTTTTTGATGGTTACACACATGATTCTGAATATGTGAAAGGACTGCTGATTCCAGTGTTTTGCTAACTGAATACAGTACTAGCAAACAACCCCAAATACAAAGTAATGCATACTGGGAAGTTCTTCAGAGCATAAGAGTGAGCTTGTGTTTAATCTTGTTGATTAATCGTCAGTAATTACAATAACTGCGTATGGAGGAACCACCTGTGATCATTACATTGAATTGCACACACCTGTTGGACTCATGGACCTCATCACTGTTCCTCAAGAAGCAAGACAGACACAAGACACTGCCAAATTTAATTTTTATTTTATTCTTTATCAACTTCTTCATACATATGCAATAGGGGTGGAGGGAAATGCCACTATTTGTATTTGTAGCTGTATACAAACAGCTCCATCACCACCCCTACATACATTACATAACATTCATTTAGCAGACGCTTTTATCCAAAGGGACATACCAAAAGTGCAAATCATGGTCTGTAAAGGTGGGGGGTGACTAATAACGGGGTACGAGAAGCTAACACTACAGGAAGCGTTAGCCGCCAAGTCCCGAAGGACAAACCTGTCCAGCCGCAAAACTGGCTCGAGAAACCAACAACAACCCCTTACAAACCAGGGCGAAAAGAAAGGACCAGTGATACAGAGACAAACCCTGAGACTGGTCTCAAAAATAAAAGGACAAGAGTGATAAAATACTCCGCAAAAAGAAAATCCTGAGACGTAGCTCAGAAAGAACAAACAAAATACCAGGGACAACGTCCCAATACCCAACAGCTCACACGAGCTCAAAATAGAAGTAAAAATACTCTTCTCTTAGTGGGGCACCAAAATGTAGAATATAAACATCTATATCCTCACAGGTGGCGCCAGCATGTAATAATCAGGCTCATAAATTAAATATACACAATTAATTATTATTATGAAAATTACACATTAATAATTCATCTTAAACAAATCATAATATAATACATTCAGCTAATACCAAATTAATAAAAATGATTCAGCTAAGAGGTGAAGATATTCATCTACAAAGTTCTTTTTACTACAAGTGGCTGACTCAATTCAACACAGGAGTAATATCAATACCAACCTTGTAAATGTAGTAGAGTGAACACAAAGTACCGAAAGGCACAAAGCACAATTCACTACTACAGGGTACAACAAACTGTGAGTGCACGTGTGTGTGGGTGCTTGTGTGTGCATGTGTATGTTCTCCTGCGTGTGGGGTTGCGTACCACAGACACATGTTTTTGAGGGGTTTTTGAAACAAGATAAAAATAGTGGCTAAACAATGGAAGTGGCTAAACATGAAGCGTACCAAACGGATAAAGGATAACCATAAGACTATTGGTGTGTGTTTCTTGAGATCAACAAGCCATGTTATGACCAGTTAGTAATTAAAATAGATCACATGCAAGATCTGTTCTGTGTGTGATATATATTAAAACTAACGCAGCATGGCTTAAGAGCCAACCACATGAGAATGGTACCACATGAAACGTTTATGTTAATCATTAAAACAACAACTGTTAGCACCATCATGTACATCCAATCATAAATGTTGTTACATCGAGTCCGTCCCTAATCATGCTATATGCCCAGAGTTATAGCCTTACTTGAGTCCTTGATATTGGTTCCATTGTTGGAATGCTACCTGGTTTCCAGTGGGAAATATTTAGGAGATGTCGTGGAAAGGGGGAAGCCGTTCCCCCTTTCTTCAGTTCTAAGACACGCAGCTTGATCCTGGTCACAGGCCGCTTGCCTCATGTGACTTGCTCTGCAGGATATGTCCGTCATGCATGGCTTTCCGAGTTCTTCGACCACCGCTAATCGCTTAGACACTAATTCAATTCCTAATGAAGACCAGCCTCGGCCAGACATTTTGCCATGGTTGAGTTGTGACTGCCTTTTTTTTTAAAGCCATCAAGTTTTTCTTTTCTAAGATCCAGTTTTGTGTTCATAAGGCACATTGATTTGCTTCTTTGTAGCTAGGACTCCTTGTGGAGCCAGAACTCCAATAGCTGCAGGAAAGGCTTGTGAGGTAGAGACTGCAGGTTGGTTGGAGTTCACTGAATCAGTGTCAGTGGCTGCAGGTTGGTTGGAGTTCACAGAACCAGTGTCAGTGGCTGCAGGTTGGTTAGTGTCAGTGGCTGCAGGTCGGTTGGAGTTCACTGAACCAGTGTCAGTGGCTGCAGGTTGATTAGTGTCAGTGGCTGCAGGTTTGTTAGTGTCAGTGGCTGCAGGTTTGTTGGAGTTCCCTGAATCAGTGTCAGTAGCTGCAGGTCTGCCGAAGTTCCCTGAATCAGTGTCAGTGGCTTCAGGTTGGTTGGTGTTTACTGAATCAGTGTCAGTGGCTGCAGGTTGGGTGGAGTTCCCTGAATCACTGTCAGTGCCTGCAGGTTGGTTAGTGTCAGTGGCTGCAGGTTGGTCAGGAGTTTGCTGAATCCGACTCTGCAGCTGCATGTTTTTTGAGTTCTGGGATTCTGGGTCAGAGGCTGCAATGAGAAGCTCAGTCAGAACCCCAGTTCAGCAGAGCACAGTGTGGCACATATCACACACTCAACTCATATCACACACTCAGACTCATATCACACACTCAGGCTCATATCACACACTCAGCTCATATCACACACCCAGGCTCATATCACACACTCAGCTCATATCACACACTCAGGCTCATATCACACACTCAGACTCATATCACACACTCAGCTCATATCACACACTCAGCTCACATCACACACTCAGACTCACATCACACACTCAGACTCATATCACACACTCAGACTAATATCACACACTCAGCTCATATCACACACTCAGACTCATATCACACACTCAGGCTCATATCACACACTCAGACTCATATCACACACTCAGCTCATATCACACACTCAGACTCACATCACACACTCAGCTCATATCACACACTCAGACTCATATCACACTCAGACTCATCACACACTCAGACTCATATCAGACTCATATCACACACTCGGCTCATATCACACACTCAGGCTCATATCACACACTCAGACTCATATCACACACTCAGCTCATATCACACACTCAGACTCACATCACACACTCAGCTCATATCACACACTCAGACTCATCACACACTCAGACTCATATCAGACTCATATCACACACTCAGGCTCATATAACACACTCAGGCTCATATCACACACTCAGACTCATCACACACTCAGACTCATATCACACACTCAGACTCATATCACACACTTGCACTTTTTACATGTTTAATCTCATTCTACAACCAACCAACTCACTATGACTCACTCAGTGCTTCTATACATGTCCAGAGTTTAATTAAAGCACAAGTTACCTCAGTAACATTCATTTCAGCCAATTAAAAACTATCCCAGAATTCCAGACCTGATTAAGATACAAACATTCAGCCAAAACACACACGCATACACACACACACGCACACACACACGTTACACACACACACACACACAAGGGACAACACTGCAACACACATCAAGACGTGTAATCAGGAGTAATTACAGTCTGAACCTTGAGCATTTACACTTGATTATAATGACATTCATAAGTATTGAGTAAAGAATAGGAGTAAATATACTCACTGATGGTCTTCACGTAGCCTGGAACAGAGACACACAGAGTTAGAATCATACACACAGCATGTCTGACTGTAACTGTGAAAACTCTGTGAAATGTATTAGTGTGCTAGCTTTATTATGTGACTGTGCTGGTGCCTCTCAGAGTAAAGGTGTGTCAGTGGGTTTGTGTCTGTAACTCAGTCTCACTGTGTCAGTATCTCTGTGTGGCAGTGACTCTCACCTGAGCTTCTCTTCCTCCACATGACGACACCGATGTCGGCGAGGGCGAGGATGAGGGCGAGGATGAGGATGAGAGCGCCCACCACACAGCCGATGATGACGCCCATGAAGCTATGTGCTGCAGTCAGGGGGAATCACATTAAACACACACACACACACGCATGTACACGCATACACACATACACACACATGCACATAAACACATATACAACAAACACGCAATTCTTGATTAATACATTACATATTTCACATCTTCTATAATGAACTTTTGTCTAAACCATCCCTGACTATTTGTGTTAATCAGCGGTGAGTGTGGTGATTATACAGTGATTATACAGCTCACAGTACATAGTGTAGTAAGAGTCAGAGGTCCTGCAGAGAGAAGCGCAGTGTGTTTGGGCTAAACCTCTCTGTGTGTTCGTCTTGTTTGTGGCGTCAGCAGGGGTGGGGGTAAGGACGTATATAGCAGGTCCAGGGGCCCCTAGAGGTGGGGTGTGTGGGGGGGGAGGCTCTCTCTCAAAACATTTTCTGCAAATTATTTCTACATCTATTCCTGAATCGTGGGATGGACACTCGCTCACTCACTCTTGATATCTGTGTTCCTCTTGATGTTCTCCTCTTTGACAGGCAGAACGATGTCCTGTGTCAGGCTCTTGTGCTGTACAGTACAGGTGTAATTCTGGCTCTTCCAGTCCTCAGGCTTCACTGTCAGGTTAGATGTGGTCTGGAAAGTTCCGTCCTCGTTGGACACCGTCTCCCCCGGCTCTACGTCCACATCCAGGCCCTCTCCGTTTCTCTGCCAGGTTACCATGATGTCACGGGGGTAGAATCCGGTCACATGACAGGTAACAACAGGAGAGGAGGAGTCCTGCAGCAGAGACACCTCAGGAGCAACTGAGAGGGGGGGGGGGGGGGAATAGAGGGAGGGCAGAGGGTGGGAGATAGAGGGATTGTTCAATCTAATTTACATGGGCAGTGGGTTAACCTCAATTACAATACTCAGTCAGTACAGCTCACCCGTTTTTCCTTTTTATGCCACAATAAACAAAATTTTATCAGCGTTGTAGACCATTCAAAATTTAAAGTCAGCTACTCATCATCACCAAGCTGGTGCTGTTCTTCCTAAAAGTCTCATCTAGAAAATAATTCCATCTCCTGCAACGAGTAAAGCTGCTCTTCAGTTATCTGAGAACCATGTTTAGACATACTTAAAATATCAGAAAGAGCATCTTGACCCTTTTTTTTTCCACCATCATTAACCTCTAACGGTAACTCCACAGACACCAACAAATCAGTATTTGTCCCCAGTTTGCTACTCGTCTCTGGATTGGCTATGTAGAGTTAAATTCTGACTGTCCATGGATTTTGATCTTTGCCTGCCATCTGGTGGAGTCGTAAAGATCAGAAGGCTGTAAACACAGCTGAAAAGACAATTTCCCCACAATCTGGAGATTGCTGTGGGACAATCTCGCAACATATTTTACCCCACCAACACTGGTGTCAACAGGAACGAGGATAAACAGATGACCAGGGCAGTGTCTGTTTTCATGTCGTAAAAGCACCCACAGGCACCGTTGGTTCAGACAGGAACCTGGTTGACCATTACCCACATTATGGACTGATGAAAGCATTATATGTATGTGCATGTAAAATACAAAATTATATGATAAATGTGGTGGACTGTGAGTAATATCATCTGAAATGCAGGGGATATTGTATGTTACACAGACAGGCACACTGAGCTGTTATAAGTTGGTACAGGGAGGTTTATCTGAAGTATGTATTGCCTACATAAGTGTTTGGATTATAGAAAGACCACTACCTTGGGCCTCCATAGAAAAGTATCTAAGAGACAGATTAAAGCATAAGGTCACGTTCCATCGTAGAAAGTATCTTATTACTGTCACTACTTTTTAATGGTTCCCCTGTGTCTGCAGGGAAGGGGGGTATGCTCCCTGGAGGAGAGCAGTAGGGGAGGTCTCTTGGTGGTGGGGAGGGTGTTCCTGTCCAGACCTTATTTGGGCATCCAAAGGGAACTGTGTAATGTGCAAGGCTTGCTCAGGATTGCATTTAAGGGAAGTCCAAGGAAACAATCAAGGAGAATCTGATTAAAAATGCCATAAAACCGCCATAAAACTGGCAAAGCCAAAAACAAACACAACAGCACTAATCAACAATTTTGATAAATCTAAATGTTCACTCCTTTAGTGCACTTATAGTGCTCAGCCTAAAAGACGGAAAGAAGAAAAGGGGAAAAAGAACCCTTAACAATCGCCATCTTACTGTGAACACACCCCGCCCCATCCCCCCCTTGCTCGCCCCCAACTTACCTGAATTCCCCAATCTCAGAATGCAGAAAGAAAGAGAGAGAGACACACCAACTCTTAAAAATGTCATCTTTTAACTATGTTCTTGATGAAACAAAGTCATATATCACAACAGAACGCTGAAGACAGAAGCACTGACCATATTTAGAACAGGAAAATTAGTATAGAAAATCATATAGAACACAATTTTTAACAAAATTAGAATAAATTATGAAGTAAAGCTAATTCGTAAGCAAAGCTAATTGGACTGGACACCAGTAAATCAAAGAAAGGAGAATAAGTCGGACCAAAACCGAACACAGAACACAGATGGTAGGCCTCTAAGATATATTAATAACAGAAATACAACATAAAAACCGAAAGACTCAAAAACAAGTTAGCAAGCTCGCTAACTACTGTAAACATTAGGCAGCAAGGAGCTTAAGAAAGTGACAGCTGGAGTTCCTCAATATAACAATTTTGGTTACCATGGAAACAGAATAGGCCAGGAAATAGTATAAACTGTCCATACTGATAAACAGCCCTGTACTGTAATTATGCTCACACAGAGGACAGGAAGACAACCTGATCTTCCACACAGAACACCCAAAAGCCTGGCACACAGCTCTGTGTAAACACTTTCAAAATATCAAAAAGAGAGGCATCTGTCATGGGAGACACATTACCAGCCCAACCCCCCCAGGCTCCCCATCC
>CM077300.1:4702500-4707500 GCA_039654925.1 Anguilla pacifica | reverse complement strand
CCTGGTCAGGCTCATAGTGCAATAAGGATATAAGCAGTCTGGTCAGGCTCGTAGTGCTGTAAGGTTATGAGCAGCCTGGTCAGGCTCATAGTGTTGTAAGGTTATGAGCAGCCTAGTGAGGCTCATAGTGCTGTAAGGATATGAGCAGCCTGGTCAGGCTCATAGTGCTGTAAGGTTATGAGCAGCCTGGTCAGGCTCATAGTGCTGTAAGGTTATGAGCAGCCTGGTCAGGCTCATAGTACTGTAAGGATATGAGCAGTCTGGTCAGGCTCATAGTGCTGTAAGGTTATGAGCAGTCTGGTCAGGCTCATAGTGCTGTAAGGTTATGAGCAGCCTGGTCAGGCTCATAGTGCTGTAAGGATATGAGCAGTCTGGTCAGGCTCATAGTGCTGTAAGGTTATGCGCAGCCTGGTCAGGCTTAGTGTTGTAACGCCTGTGTGTGTGTGTGTGTGTGTATTCCAGGCGAACTGTGACCTGAGGAGGCAGATAGATGAGCAGCAGCGGATGTTGGAGCGGTATAAAGAACGTCTGAACAAGTGCGTCACCATGAGCAAGAAGCTGCTCATTGAGAAGGTGGGTGTGATTTCACCCGTGTGATCAGCCCTGAATCAGCCCCCCCAGCACAGCCCCCAGCACAGCCTCCAGAACAGCCTCCCGCACAGCCTCCCGCACAGCCCCCAGCACAGACCCCTGCACAGCCTCCAGAACAGCCTCCCGCACAGCCCCCAGCACAGACCCCCACAACATGTCCTCTGTGACGTACCTTGAAAACCGTACCAGTACTGGATATGTGGTAGGACCGTGTCCTCTCAGCAGAACCAGGCCTTTACTCTTCTGTTTCATTTGACTGATCGACTGTGCGCCCACTGCTCCCAGAGGAACCGAACCACAATAGAAAAACACACATGCCCGCCCAGCACAGCTGTGGTCCTGTAGCTGGGTGGAAGCAGCGTGCTGGTGATGTCACAGGTGATCTCATAGGCACGTGTGGCAGGTAGAATGTGTTTCAGGCATGATGCGTGGTAGGTATGATGTGTATGATGTGTGGAAGGTAGGATGTGTGGCAGGTAGGGCAGGTATGATGTCTGGCAGGTAGGGCAGATGTTATGTGTGGCAGGTAGGGAAGGTATGATGTCTGGCAGGTAGGGCAGGTGTTATGTGTGGCAGGTAGGGCAGGTATGATGTGTGGCAGGTAGAGAAGGTATGATGTGTGGCAGGTAGGGCAGGTATGATTGGTGGCAGGTAGGGTGTGTGGCAGGTAGGGCAGGTATGATGTGTGGCAGGTATGATGTGTGGAAGGTAGGATATGTGGCAGGTAGGGCAGGTATGATGTGTGGCAGGTAGGGCAGGTATGATATGTGGGAGGTATGATTGGTGGTAGGTAAGGTGTGTGGCAGGTAGGGCAGGTATGATGTGTGGCAGGTAGAGCAGGTATGATGTGTGGCAGGTAGGGTGTGTGGCAGGTAGGGCAGATATCATGTGTGGCAGGTAGGGCAGGTATGATGTGTGGGAGGTATGATTGGTGGCAGGTAGGGAAGGTATGATGTGTGGGAGGTATGATGTGTGGCAGGTAGGGCAGGTATGATGTGTGGCAGGTAGGGCAGGTATGATGTGCGGCAGGTAGGGCCGGTATGATGTGTGGGAGGTATGATTGGTGGCAGGTAGGGTGTGTGGCAGGTAGGGCAGGTATGATGTGCGGCAGGTAGGGAAGGTATGATGTGTGGCAGGTAGGGTAGGTATGATGTGTGGGAGGTATGATGTGTGGCAGGTAGGGCAGGTATGATGTGCGGCAGGTAGGGCAGGTATGATGTGTGGCAGGTAGGGCAGGTATGATGTGTGGCATGTAGAGCAGGTATGATGTGTGGCAGGTAGGGTGTGTGGCAGATAGGGCAGGTATGATGTGTGGCAGGTAGGGAAGGTATGATGTGTAGCAGGTAGGGCAGGTAGGGTGTGTGGCAGGTAGGGAAGGTATGATGTGTGGGTGGTATGATTGGTGGCAGGTAGGGTGTGTGGCAGGTAGGGAAGGTATGATGTGTGGGTGGTATGATTGGTGGCAGGTAGGGTGTGTGGCAGGTAGGGAAGGTATGATGTAGGCAGGTAGGGCAGGTATGATGTGTGGGAGGTATGATTGGTGGCAGGTAGGGTGTGTGGCAGGTAGGGAAGGTATGATGTGTGGCAGGTAGGGCAGGTAGGGTGTGTGGCAGGTAGGGCAGGTATGTGTGGCAAATAGGGCAGGTATGATTGGTGGCAGATATGATTGGTGGCAGGTAGGATGTGTGGCAGGTATAATGAGCGGCAGGTATTATTGGTGGCTGATATGATTGATAAAAGGCCAGTGGCAGGTATGATTGGTAGCAGGTATGATGTGGGACAGGTTTGATTGGTGGCCGGTATGATTGGTGGAAGGCGTATGGCAGGTAGGATGTCGCAGGTAGGGTGTGGCAGGTACGATGTGGAACGGGTATGATTGGTGGCAGGTATGATTGGTGGAAGGTGTGTGGCTGGTAGGATATGGCAGGTAGGGTGTGGCAGGTACGATGTGGAACGAGTATGATTGGTGGAAGGTGTGTGGCTGGTATGATGTGGCAGGTAGGATGTGTTGTATGATTGGTGGTGTGCTCTTTGCAGTCGAAGCAGGAGAAGATGGCGTGCCGGGACAAGAGTATGCAGGACAGGCTGCGGCTTGGCCACTTCACCACCGTGCGGCACGGAGCCTCCTTCACCGAGCAGTGGAGCGACGGGTACGCCTTCCAGAACCTCATCAAGTGAGTCTGCCCCGCCCTCGCTGAGCCTAGCTCCTCCTCCCAGCCATGCCCTGTCCTGAACCTAGCCCCATCCACCAGGAGATCTGACACTCAGCCTGACCCCACCCCCCAGCCATTCTGACACTCAGCCTGACCCCACCCCCCCAGCCAATCTGACCCTCAGCCTGACCCCACCCCCCCCAGCCGATCTGACCCTCAGCCTGACCCCACCCCCAGCCAATCTGACCCTCAACCTGACCCCACCCCTCAGCCAATCTGACCCTTAGCCTAACCCCATCCCCCCAGCCAATCTGACCCTCAGCCTGACCCCCCCCCCCCAGCCAATCTGACCCTCAGCCTGACCCCGCCCCCCAGCCAATGTGACCCAGCCTGACCCCAATCCCTAGCCAATCTGACTGTCAGCCTGACTCCACCCCCAGCCAATGTGGCCCTCAGCCTGACCCTGCCCAGCCAATTTGGTTGGTGGCTGATTTTTATTGGAAATTGGCCTGGAGGCAGGTGACTAATGCTCATTCTGGCCTGGAGGCAGGTGACTGAGGCTTATTTTGGCCTGGAAGCAGGTGACTGATGCTTATTCTGGTCTGGAGGCAGGTGACTGATGCTTATTCTGGTCTGGAGGCAGGTGACTAATGCTTATTCTGGTCAGGAGGCAGGTGACTGATGCTTATTCTGGCCTGGAGGCAAGTGACTGATGCTTATTCTAGTCTGGAGGCAGGTGACTGAGGCTTATTCTGGTCTGGAGGCAGGTGACTGATGCTTATTCTGGCCTGGAGGCAGGTGACTGATGCTTATTCTGGTCTGGAGGCAGGTGACTGATGCTTATTCTGGCCTGGAGGCAGGTGACTGATGCTTATTCTGGTCTGGAGGCAGGTGACTGAGGCTTATTTTGGTCTGGAGGCAGGTGACTGATGCTTATTCTGGTCTGGAGGCAGGTGACTGAGGCTTATTCTGGTCTGGAGGCAGGTGACTGAGGCTTATTTTGGCCTGGAGGCAGGTGATACTCGGAGGTGGAGTGAGTTTGGTGGTGATTTCGTCCCCAGCTCCTCGACTGCTTTGACCAAGCCCCTCTCCCCTCCTGCTCGTTTGGCCCCGCCCACTCACTGTGTGTGTCTCCGCCCATCCGGAACAGGCAGCAGGAGAGGATAAACTCGCAGCGGGAGGACATCGAACGGCAGAGGAAGCAGCTGGCCAAGAGGAAGCCCCCCGCCATGGGCCAGACCCCGCCCCCCAACCTGGAGCCAAACAAACGCAAGAGCAAGACCAACGGCGCAGAGAGCGAAACGTAGGGAACGTGCATCCTCCCCGGCACCCCCCACTGCTTAATCTGAGCCGTTACCCTGCCCCCTCCCCACTGCTTAATCTGAGCCTTCACCCTGCCCCCTCCCCACTGCTTAATCTGAGCCTTCACCCTGCCCCCTCCCCAGCGCTTAATCTGAGCCTTCACCCTGCCCCCTCCCCACTGCTTAATCTGAGCCCTCACCCTGCCCCCTCCCCACTGCTTAATCTGAGCCTTCACCCTGCCCCCTCCCCAGCTCTTAATCTGAGCCTTCACCCTGCCCCCTCCCCACTGCTTAATCTGAGCCTTCACCCTGCCCCCTCCCCAGCGCTTAATCTGAGCCTTCACCCTGCCCCCTCCCCAGCGCTTAATCTGAGCCTTCACCCTGCCCCCTCCCCACTGCTTAATCTGAGCCTTCACCCTGCCCCCTCCCCAGCGCCTTCACCCTGCCCCCTCCCCAGCGCTTAATCTGAGCCCTCACCCTGCCCCCTCCCCAGCTCTTAATCTGAGCCCTCACCCTGCCCCCTCCCCAGCGCTTAATCTGAGCCTTCACCCTGCCCCCTCCCCAGCTCTTAATCTGAGCCCTCACCCTGCCCCCTCCCCAGCGCTTAATCTGAGCCTTCACCCTGCCCCCTCCCCAGCTCTTAATCTGAGCCTTCACCCTGCCCCCTCCCCACTACTTAATCTGAGCCCTCACCCTGCCCCCTCCCCAGCTCTTAATCTGAGCCCTCACCCTGCCCCCTCCCCAGCGCTTAATCTGAGCCCTCACCCTGCCCCCTCCCCAGCGCTTAATCTGAGCCTTCACCCTGCCCCCTCCCCAGCTCTTAATCTGAGCCTTCACCCTGCCCCCTCCCCAGCTCTTAATCTGAGCCTTCACCCTGCCCCCTCCCCAGCTCTTAATCTGAGCCTTCACCCTGCCCCCTCCCCACTACTTAATCTGAGCCTTCACCCTGCCCCCT